>JBBIGC010159758.1:0-16829 GCA_037576955.1 Lepidarchus adonis
CGGAAAGCGCAGTGGGTCATTTCAGATCGCCGTTTACAAGAGAACGCGTTTGCCACAGAACGGCTACTATTGGAGACTGGCGTTTATTTTTATCTTTCGATCCCGGCGTTTAATGGAAACGGGCGACTAAAAGAGACAGGCTATTATTAGAAGATATATGGTATTATGGGTAAAGGGTAGATGTGCTTGCATGTGCACTTATGTTGAAGATGAGTAGTTGTCATTTTTTGCTCTGGTGAAAGCACTTCTGTGTGTTGCGTGCGTCTACTGTGATGATTCAGTTCGATTTGTTTTGCTTAACAGTGAGCATCAGGAACTGGTCAGGCAAATAGATGAGACTGGTCATCGTGAGTTGAAGGAAGATCTGGAGAGAGAGTTGGACACCTTGGTCAGAAGGATGGAGGAGAAAGCAGCCCAAATTTCCAAGCTACGCAAACACCAGCAAGTGGTCAGTTTGTATTCCTACTCGTACTGCTTTGTCTTAGAGGAACATAATACGGATCTTGTATCTTGCATTATAAAGACACACGGGGGTCCTCGACTTTTGACGGGGTTCTGTTTCTCAACATGTGTCGTAAGTCGAATTTTGACGTAAGTCAAAACCCCTTGCATTCGTATTTACTGTTTTACACTGGGGCCATTGCACTGTCAGTCCACCAGAGGGAGACATTCACCCACCTGAGGCTCTGCATTGCATTTATTTTTAGCGTTTTATTAAAATAACTTTTGCTTTAATTTTTCACACCATTTAAAAAAAAGGAGGTTTTGGGGCAGCGTCCTAACAACAACTTTTCGTAAGTTGTACTTGATTTGTAATAAATTTAACTAAAGCAAAAATTTATATTTGTTGCACATCCACAAAAATGGCAGATTCATTAAGATTTATAAAGTTAAATCTAAAGTAAAATAAATGTATAAAGCTTTAAAGTTGTACTTCATACCATTTATTCATTAAGCATCCCAGGTAAGAAAAGAGTTGTGTCTCTGTGTATCCAGGTCCAGAAGCTCTCCAAGTGTAGTCCCACACACAAGCAGAGGCCCAAGCGTTCAGCAAGTGTGGACGGCCGGATTATGGCTGGCAGGGGGGATATGGTCCTGCCTTCCTCCCAATTTAAAGCCTCATCCTCCAGCACAAGGAGGCATCGCTTGGTAAATCAGGAGCCACTGCAGCTCCTTCGAGATGCTCAGAAGCTGCGCTCAAGCCTTCGCCAACAGGACATTAACTGGGAAACCTAGTGTATGTCTCAAGTGCATGAACTGAGACATACACTCATGCAGAGGGGCACAAACCTTTCTCTGAAAACCATCTAAGAATGTCTAGCATGTTTGTGGTATGAAGTGAATGTAGCAGCACCAAGGTCATACAAAAAGTAAGTTGTTGACTTTGGCCCAAGAATTTACAATGGCTCACTTGTGGCCATTTTTTTTAAATAGGCTTGTTGTTGTTGTTGTTTTTTTTTTCTTCAATGCTTCTTTGTTTCCCAGAGTTCTTCATCAGTGTTTTACTTTAGGTTTTATTTTTGTATGTTGCCTTAACAGCTTTTACATTATATAAATAAATATGAAGATATTTGAACATCATTCTATAGACCATTTTTATTTTTGTTTAATAATGGAGTTAGATTAATGCCAAGACACACACATTAGTGAGTCTGTATTGTATCATTGTATCAAAGCTAAATCAGCTTTTTCCTGTATGGTCACTTGCTAGATGACCTTTGTACCTTACTCCTATTTGTCAGCAGTGTCTTTCAAATGTAGAAATCACACCCTGCAATTTACTGGAAACTCTGAAACCACACTTGAACCACAACTGAACTGTCGTATGAGTCAACGCTACCAAGAAATACTCATTTTTAGCCACTTTGCTAAAGAATAAAAAAAGGCAGGCATGGCTAACTCAAACCTAATAGATATGAAGAGGCTCATCTGCATATGGAAAAGTTTTTCTGATTCTGATGTTGGTTAGAGATGATGCATTGTTTTGTGCTGTGCTGAAAATAACTATATTTAGAGTTGCTTCAAAACAAACCAAAAATTGACCATATGTCCTATAGCAGATCAATGAGCAGGTAAATGGAAAAATTAGGGAACGATGCCTGTCTAGGTTTAAGGAACATTTGAATGGACTATTATAGATGCACTATTATACACGTTCCACAAGATGATTTTACCCATTTACCTGCTCTCAAACATGCTTTCTGAGGACAGTCCAGATACAAGTCTTAGGTTTTGTCCACACAAACGCTCAAATATTTGATAATAGTGACCTAGGCGTTTTGTAGTGGCATTCCATTGACTTTGGTATGACATTACGTCTTATTATTAATCTGACACGTTTTTGTGGCCCCCTACTCCTCGCGAGCTCGAGATAGACACTGATACAACTCTGACACGTCCAGGTCGATACAGACATAATGGCTTGTACACAGTTGCGCTACCCCTTGTCGTTCGCCTGTTATGCCCGGTTTTTGTCCCATTTAAATAATGGGTAGAACTTTGGAGTGCTGTCATTTCCAGGCATGAAGTGTTTTAAACCATGATAGTGTTTTACAGGGTGTGTGCGTTGGGGTTGTTAGAGAGAGTTCAATGTTTTAAACATTTTACAACCTCTGAATAAAGTTGAGAATCATGTCAAAAAGAACCATAACCATGTAAAAATAGATTTCTAGCCAGAAAGACTGAGAGTGGTAAACCAAAGCCTGCTACAGACCACATAGAGAATAGCCTCAACACTCAGAACAGCAGGTACATGTTTATTTTGTTCAAGTTACTGACTTAGCCTAGCTGTAGCTGTTTAGCGTTGCTTATGCTAGCTTGACCTCCCACAGTGTTGAAGCTCTGAAATGCTAACTGACCTAGCATGGACAGACTATGGTCACATACGTTGATCTGTAGAACTCTGTGAATCCATTTAAAACATGAAAATATCAGCTAAACATTGTGACTAGAGTCCAGGCATATTTTTCCTGGAGTGATGTTTCAAAATATTAAGTGTAGATAATTAGCATGCTATTGGGTTTTGAATAGTTAACAAGCTGTAGTCACGTCGACTGTAGACTCTCTGCATGAGGATAAAAGATGAATATAGCTGATGAACAATATCGCAGGCATGCTTTGCATTTTCTCTGCAGTAATGCAGTCTAGTTAGAGCTGAACCTTCACGTATTTGTGCTAAATATGCTGCTGAAAGGCAGAGAAAACCTCGCTGCTGTAAGCGGGTTCACCCTCTGTCTACACATAACGCGTGAAGAATCATGGGATATATTCAGTCCTCCAGAATGGTAGCTTAACGATATGTAAACGCAATGTAGGCGTTTTTTTCCCTTTTTTATGTCATCCGAACACGCAGCCTAACAAACGCTAGCTCTTAAAGCCAATGTGGATGGACTGATTTGCTCCAATGTGGACATTCCCCCAATCCCTTCATGTTCACTTGACACCAATAACGTCAGAAAAATGTATGGTAGGGGTGGGTGGATGGATCCAAAATATTGATAATATTAAAACAATTTAATCACTGTGTGTGAGAATAATCTCAAAAACACTTAAAGGTGAGGCGAAATTATTATTAATTATTAAAAAGTATCGTATCTGCGACAGTGGCTATCGGATCGATACCAAATTTTGCAGTATCGCACGGACAAGGCCTTAAAGTGAAATAGGGTATGATTTACCTGTCAGGTCTGATAGGAACCAGACTGCCGCAGAGCACTATTTAAAGGTTAACTGGTCATATGAATAGCAAATAAACTGTTTTCTATTACTACTATTTTAAATAAACACAAATGAATCATTTCATATCAAAATACTTAGTTCAACCCCTTAACTATTGTTATAAAAAAGAAAATTTCACCTTTATCAGAGAAAACAATCTGGAATGTGGAAAAATAACTTGTATCCAGTAATAATGTAGAGGTTGAGCACAGACATAAATATACTGAGAGTTGGTGAACTCTGAGCTTTATCTAATCATTCTTATCAGATTAAGCTGAGACTCTGTGAATTGCATTACTACTCCGTAAACCTATGGAGGGTGTGGAGCCAGTTTTAACACAGTAAACCTTGCACTGACTCGTCTGATTCAACTGAAAGATAAACCTATGTTTGCGATGCTAGTTGCTGGCCAAGGCCCACATTTCTCTCTCCTTTGCTTACTCTACTGACAGGAATAGATCCCAGGTCAACACTCATTCCCAGAAGCTTCTTGAATGCAGGAGAATTCGGCTGACTGCACATGACTTGTATTACATTGTGTATTGTTAGAGATATGAGATGCTGTGAATGTGCAGTGGGCCTGCAAATAAATTCCTGAACATTTTAAATGTCTGTCCCTACTGTGCAATGCAGCCAGACTGGGAGGTTTCACACTAAATTGGACAGATTTTGGTTGGACTGGGTGGGATCTGATCGACATACAATTAACAACATGCAATCCATTGCCACGTCCATTGGCCTTGTCCTCAAACACAAGGCGTATACTGTTCAATTTGTATCAATGACAATGAAGTTTGAAAACTGAAACATATTCCACAAATTTTATCTGTACATAAAATATAATTCTGTATTAAATTCTTCTCTTGCAATACTATGAATGATTAACCTTTCTGACAGCACTTAAAAACTTAAAAAAAACAAAAAAACATGCTTATTTGCAATCGAAGACATCTGTAATGTATTACAATATTTAGTGTTACATTTTATAATTATGAATAATTGTTTTTAAATTTTTGGTATAGCTATAGAAGCAATTTACAGGCAACCAAGCCTAGTCATTTGCAAGTGGAGGTGCTGAGTATGTACTAAAAAGTAAACTTGCGTTGACATGTTTCTGTTTTTCCAAACATCGGAGTATCTCTCTCTCTCAGACATCCTGTGCAAAATCAACTGTGGTCAGTTACTGCTTGCTCAACAGGAATAAGTGACCTTCACTTTCAGTGAGCATGCATCCTGTTATCTATTGTCTGTGAACTGGACAGAGACTTGGCCTTCCAGCTCAAAATTACATGACAGAAGAGTCACATGTTTAATAATGGGAGTCATTGTGGCTGTGGGAGGAGGAGAAAATGCTTGTTTGACCAAGAATGGGAAATCAAGAATATCATTACGAAAGATATACTTTGTCTCAGTAAAGAGAACATCGTTTATTTTAGTATTGACCAAACCCAGACCTGTTTTAAAATAGCTACTCATGGTTTGATTAGTGAATTTACCACAACAGGTGCAGTTTTAATATTTGTTGGTTGGAAATGGCTCAGCTCAGAGTATAATATAATGATTAGTTTCCCCTTTAACTGTGTCAATTATTAATATTGGGCTGTGGTTGACTGTACCAAGCTGACATCAATGTAATTTTAATATCTTGTACATAAACGCACATATTTTACATTTAGGCCAGTTTGCAACTTGTGTGAATTGGCAGTGCCACATTAACCTGTTTTTTTTTTCCCATTTCCTTGTTATTTTGTTTTAACAAGCACAATGCTGCCGGTTAAAAAAAAAAAAAAAGTAATCCATAATAACAATAATAATAATAATGGTGGTAATGGTATGTATAGCTGGTCTAGACTACTGGTCTGGAATGTGTGCAGGTATATTGTTGCTGTTGGGACTAAACCTTATAGGCATATGTATGTGTATTTAATGATTTCTACTTAAACAGCATTTACATTGTGTAAAAAACATCACAATAAAGGACCAACAAATATCCAAAAAACCCTTTTTTAAACAAATGCATTAGAAAATTCAAGTTTTCCCCCCAGTTTCCATATTTTAAAACATAAAAATGTGTATGAAGTGCCCAATATGACAGCATACATCATCTAACATGTCTTCAACTGATCCATTTTAGTGCCACTGCAGAGGACAGAGCTATGAAGAGGGAAATCTGTTCTTTCTGGCATCTTGTACCTCTTTGCCAAAAGGCGAGTGACCGTTTTAACGCTGCATGTGAACTTATACCATAGGAGTTTTAACCTACTTCATATCTGTACACATACATGTTAAAAACACAAAGAACTATGCCATGTTGTTTCACAATTTCACTTTTTTATTTTTATTAATTACTGATTTTAACAACTTGAACCTAATTGCAACTGCAAAAACAAAACGTTAAAGAAAAGGCAAAAACAGATTTCCAGGAAAATAAAACCAACAGATGGACAGAGCTGAAAACATTTTAAGGCAGACTTTGTGGTAACAGAGCAAGTTTAGGTGCCAGAGGGTGTAAGTGCATGTGTGTGCGCGCGCGTGTACTCGCTTTCATATAAAAGTCGCTCAGGGAACCCTTAACACATCTGGACCAACCTCAGGTCATTTGCGATTTGTACACATGCTGTTACTGAACGAAGCTAAAAACACACAAACCCAAGCACAGAGAAAGGAAATTAAATGGTGGCGTATTACACAGACCAACCTAATAAGTAAACGGCGAAAGCTAGGCGCTATATTCCAACCAGCTCTCAATGTGTACGCATATTAGCACGCGCAAATCCCTTTACAAGAATCTTCATCAATTAACCTTCTGCATAATTAAGGCACTTCATCTTCAGAAGGAAGATGCAACACAGAATGAGAGACTAGAACAAAACTAAAGATTAATAGAGGGGAGTAAAACAATGTTTCTACGTTCTACACACAGCAGAACAAGATCTTGGATGTAGCCAAACATTGTTTTAAGCAAGTGTGACTTGTTAGTTACATTCTATATTTATGGCTATCAGCAACAAAAACAATCACTTAAATGATTGTGTCCCAAAAAAGATTTTAAAAAGTAGCAGAATTGTCATTTGGTAGACAAAGCAAAAAAGGCAAGCACTTCAAAACATGACTAACAATCCCTGTGCAAGACAAAACGCTGACGGTGCAATTTAGCAAACCCCAAATCAGGCTAGGATTGACAACTTTGGCATAAAAGCAATCCGTTCAAAGAATGCACAATTGGCTTAAGTGGTTCCTGTGAAACACATGGGAGGGTTGGCAAACAGCACAGCACACAGAAAGTGAACGCCCTCAAACAGAAAATACAAAGCAATTCTGCAATCACCAGAATGACAGAAGGAATTCAACACATCACATTATTAGCAGCAAGCTATTCAAGAATATTTCACATCAACCCTTCAGATCTCTGCTCAGCCACTGTTCTTCTCTGCTATACAAATATTATTACGGTGGCTAGACAGCAAGCAAAAATGAACAGAGGACCAAAAAGCAAATGAAATGTCACATATACAAGGAATTTGGTGTGGTTAACCACAATAATTACATATTTTCTAAATCCAAACAAAAACTTGGTTTTCGGAGCTTCTAAACATGGGCAATTTAAGTCACGGCTAGTATTTTATTTAGTATTTATCCTTGCTTAGGTAGACACGACAGCGCCGACGGTCAAGTTCTGGATCCGCCCATGTAACGAGTGATGACAAAATGGAAGCGTTCCAGTCTCTTTAAATCTTACTTCTTCCCAAGTGAGGGGAAAACACATACAAGTGAAAAAGGAACACGCAGTTGCAGTTCCAACAACTGGAGCTTGTTTACTTACTTACTTTACTTACGTACCTTTTCTTAAATGCAAATTAAAGACCACACAGCGAAAAGATTTAGAAATGAGGAGATACAGAGACTACAGGTCAACTGAGGAGCATAGAAAAGCTCTAGTCTGTACTAAAGCAATCATAGTGGAGGAGCTTAAGGCTAGTTAGACAGCCAAGGTTTCGCGGTGACGATACAAACCATGACCTGGAGAATTTGAACTACTAAAACTAATTTTATCCATATATATTCTTTACAATACAGTAATCAGTCCAGCTGGCAATATGGAGCACACGCTCGTGCAGAACACGCACACAAAGCCTGCTCCAATAGGCTCAGAAAGAGGGAGTGGAGACTGAGAGCATCAATAACCTACAACAAGCAAAGCAAACCACAGCAAACCAACTCCAAAGGCACATCGACTCAAAACGGTCAGTGTTCCTGAACGAGAAAACCATCCGAGCCCTCCACATACACTTCTGGCTTACAATACACTAGTACATTATTCGTACTGAATTTTGGCTAGTGGGTTTATACTGACTAATACTGGCAACAGGTAACTGACCAGAGTCAATCAGTTGTACTAGAAATATTAATGGCAAAGGTTGAGCTAGGTATTGTGATTTATTGCAAGTAGGTCATGCTCTCCTCTTTGTTGAAAATGGAGTCGCAATTTTTTAAAAAAGAAGAAGAACGGCCACAACCAGAAAACAATGGTGAAAATGGCCTGTGGAAAAATAACAAAAAACACGCCTGATCATTCTTCACCGACTTTCATCACGTTAGTATGGCTTCATGAACTCTGGGTGGATGGAACGGAACATTTTTCTTCTTTCTTAAATCTAGATGAATCTAAAGGAGAGTGAATGGGAGAGGTTAGGAAAAAAACTAGCCAGTGTGACTGTATCCAACACTGCTGTGTCATACTATCATAACCTGATTCATGCCATTGTAAAAGGACAATGGGATTACTGTTATAGGCAATCATTAACTTTTGTTACCAAATCTTTTCTTCTTAGAGCAGTGGCATCAGCATTTTTCACTCTTGCATTAGGAAGAAACATGGCAGCTTTACCATAACCACCCTGGATTAGGTGAGGCAGTAATTTGTGTAGGGTCATTAATCTTTAGAAAATGGAATGCTGTGATTTTCAAAAATCTATGTTTATATGTTAGTGTCACAATGCCACTGCTCTAAGGGCCACAAAACCACATTTAGAGATTGTGTGTATGACTACATTTGTATGTACTTCATTAAAAGAAGCTCATTGGCATAAAATACATCATTAAGGCTGGGAACACAGGAGGATCAAGGAATACAGTGAGTGTGTGTGTGTGTGTGAGATCAGTGTGCATGAAGTGCAATGTGGTGCCTTGACATGGCGGCATATGTTACAGGGTGTGGTAGTTGCGGTCCTTGGATTTGCAGAACTTGTAGAGGAAGAAAATGACAGCTTGAAGGCCGAGCACTAGCACAATGCCGCCGATGAAACTGGCAGCATCAAACGTAGACTTTTTTGGAGTAGGTGGTACTGTTGTCGTGGTGGTATCTGTTGAAAAGAAGTGTATGAATGAAAAAGCAGCAAATAGGTTCTGTACTTGCATTTTATAATCTACAGCAGTGGTTCCCTGGTCTTATAGGTCTACTTCCAGGCATTTAGTTAAGACATTTCTATCATTTTAGTGCTTTCCCTGCTTTAACACCCTCACTTCAGGTCAAAGTGAGGCTATTAATGAGTTGACTAGTTTGATCAGATGTCTTTGTAGCAGTGAAAGCCCTAAAATGTCAGAGGCAATGAGACAATAAGAAGCATTTGTTTCACTGACAACATCCTATGGTCAGCACTTACTTGTTGTGGTGCCATTATGAGTGGGAGCTGGCGTGGGTGGTGCAGTTACATGTTCAGTAGCTAAACAACAAAATTTCAATTAGCAACCGTGTTTTATTTGTTCACTTTGATAGATGTCATAAATAAAAAGCCTTATTGTTGCTACAGTTGAATGCAAAACATTATCATATTATCTTGTTGATTTTAAGAGTGAAAATAAGTACACAATCTCCAACTTTAAATATGGCATTTTCCACTATCTGTAGTTACCAGTACCAATTTTCAACTTTTATTTTGTAGAAATGAACATATTCAAGGAATTTTTTTATGTTAAACTCTGCAAATCAACAATAACTGTGAATTCTGTTGTGTTCTCCGCATATTATTTGTACTTATTTTCACTTAAATAAATAAAAGTCTTCCCATACTTCTGCTTTCCAGATGCAAAAGTCTTGGAAAGCTTAGAAAATGTGTAAAGTCATTCATCTGCGCAGGATGCATTTGTTAAAAACAAACAACCAAACACCCTGTATCCATGTCTAAATATGTGAGGGCATTCTGCATATCCATGTGTGAGTAAAGACTATATGCAAAGCAAGGCAATTTACTTGGAGGCAAGGATGTGGTGTTGGTGGTTGTGGAGTTCTCTGTAGGAGCTGGAGTACTTGTTGGAACTGGAAAGAGAAAAAAGATTGTGACTTATTAATGCTACATACCACACATTGCTCTTTTACATATTCTGCAAAACGTTTAGATATAGAGGACTTACCTGTACATGTGGCGTTGGTGCAGTTGCTTTCAGGCAGAACACTGTTGTTATAACATTTGGTTACATTGCCTAAAAGGGAAACAACAGATTAAAACTCATTAATATGAACCAAAAAAATGCTCTTTAGACTTCTGGGCCAGTGTGAGACTGTGAGGATCTAATACACAAATTTACAGATCCAAATTAATTAACAATTCTGCAATTATAAGCTGGCTTGCTTTATAACATCCATATTTTAAAATAATTTTTAGTATAAATGTGTTAATATAAATGTAGTTATTTCTTGAATTCATTTATTTAATTAATCAAATTATATATATATAAGATTTATAAACTTTTTTTTATAAACTTATAAAATTCAAAACATTATTTCTGTACCCTGCACTTTCAAGACTACTTGTTTTGATCTCTTTCAAACTTCAGGCAACAATATGCTCTAAAGACCCTCTCAGTGGTTTTACTGGTGTATGTATTCAAGTGTATAGGGTCCCTCTAAATACATACATCCATTCCAATACTGTCCAGTACATGCAAAAAGTGTGATATTTCACATAATTACGAGAGAGGGAGGGGGAAAAAGATGTGTGTAGGAACAGCACAGTCTGTAAGTTTACTCTCCCATGTGTGAAAGATTCCCATGTAATTCCTATATCAACAGTCCTATGTGATCATACCATCACAGGGCCACATAGCAGAATATAACAGTTACATAGCGTAAATATCTTTAAATTCCGGTGCAAATTTGTATTTAAGTGGATCTGATTCTCAGTTTACATGACTTTCACGATTACAATGCTCATCAAGCTTTCTGCCAGCTTATCTTATTAAACAGTATTCATCACAGGAGTATATAAGGCTGTTTATAAAAAGGTGCAGTTTTTTGTGTGAAATAAATCATTACCTGTAATTCCTAATCAAAAGACAAGAACACTGAATTTGCTTAACTGAGCAGATAATAAAAATTTAATCTAAATATAAACTTTTAATTATTCATCATTATTTATAATGTTGACAATATGTCTATTGTTGAACTTGTTGCAGCATCCAACCTCGTTAACCAATGACTTGTCTATTGGTTAAATGCCTATTGTATTTGCATTTTACAATCGGACTAATTAATTACCTGAATACTGTAGACACTATAAATATTGTAAATACTGTAATAGTATATTGTAAATTATAATTTTGTAAAAACTATTAAACGTTACGTTCATTAGAAGCTTTTAGAAGACTCAAAAAAAAAACAAGTGAACAATCTCCAGCTTAGAGTATTACATAAACATTAGCAAACAATATAAAACTAGCTTAAAGTGCAACTCTTTTGTAAACAGGTCATCCTCCAAACCTATTCTCAAATAGCTCACCTTGAGAAATAAAAATACCTTCATTGCAAATTAAAAAGTTGAACCGGTTAAATGATGCTGCAGTACAAAAGCTACAAAGATTTATTATTATATCACATACTTCAGCTATTGCTCATAACTTACATTCACTTCTTTCCTTCATTGGAACTGTGTGTTTATCAAAATTCTTTAAAATATTGAATTAAATTATAATAATAATAAAAAAATTAAAAAGTCAGTGCAGTGATAGAGATCATTCTGTGTCATTTGTAATATTAGGCCAAAAACTACATTTCAAAACTGTAGAAGAGATCACACCTGCATGGCCACACATTTTACAGTGAGTGTATGCAGTTTAATGTACAGTACCAGTGACACTTATTTTGTGATGACATCATTTCCTGGCAGTGACAGCACACACTGAATAAACAATGTCTGAGGCTTGTTCCAAACTTGCTGGTTTAAATTAATTTGTGTCAGCAGATATTCTGTGCAAGGAATGCACAATTTCTTACTGACTTGTTTGGGATCAGACAGTGTATGTGATGCAATGATTAGTCTTTGCTAACCAAGCTTTCTGGATCGAGGACCACCAAACAACCCTTCTTCACCCTTCCACTTAAAATCTAGTCCCTGCAGAAGAACAACTGGAACAATAATACCACAGTGCATTACTTCTGGATCAATAAACAGCGCAAGAATTAACTGTGTGACTAGTAACCTGATACATGCGCTCCTTATGGTTCAAAGAACACAACAGCACACAGAAACGAATGAAGGTGCTTAAACAACAACCACAAACAAAAGCTTCAAGCCATTAGCTTGACGCTATCACTGCAGGTATGAGAGAAAGCTTGGCTGTAAATGCCAAATCTGCCTAGTCCTGTTGGACCACTTTCACTCCACCCTGTGCTCCCTCTTCAAGGCAAATACACTGACGCAAAAAATTGCATTCTGACGTGGATTAGAAAAAAACTACTTACGATTGTTCGAAGAGGGGAACTCAACAATTTATTAGTCCCTTAAAGGCTCCCAGGTGAAAACCCTGAGGTTTTCTGGGTTATAAGACTGTTACATGAACCATTTCACTCTTTTTTTTGATGACAATATATATTTATATTTACATATATATAAAATCGCACTGCAGGGATTCCTGTTCAAGAACTAACTGGTTCCTAAGGTAATAAGATTCATATTCATTTGTATCAAATTCATTGTGGCGATTCCATCTCATCTGCCAATCACTTTTGCTGTGCCTTTTTTTAGTTATGCAGTTATCCAGCAAATGTAACATATCTACTTGACACACAATTTCCAAGACTTGGAAAAATGTACTACAATCTGAAAGGCTGGTGAGGAAGCACAGCCAGCTCAGTCAGAGCTATGTGCTTATGTGTAACTGGGTGGGGCAGCTAAAATGGTTAGGCACTCTGGACACAAGTTGTATATAGCCAGGCAGTTACACAATCATTTATACGGTACAATTTCCCTGAATTTTTTAAAATCACGTTTTAAAGTCATTGCTCTAGTTCAGTGCTCACTTCTCTCAATACCCTGTTCCCTGACACCTACTTAAGAAACCAAATAAGTATTGCTGAACAATGATGTGGCTTCACTGTTCAGACTGAGAAAAAGCTGCTGACATTAAGCCAGGGCCTTAAAAGCTACCTACATAAACAACAAGCAACTACAGCTGGTAGAGTGGGAGTGATATCTTGCTTGCTATGGTTGCAGCAGCTACAAATTTTCACAGAAATTGCCTGGCACTGACACAATCCCTTGTGAAACATCAACAGGGCATTTGCGTGTGGTTACATGCATTAGTTTGCTTGCCCTTTATCTACTCCAGGACTACCAACCTGGAGACGTGGTCACTGCCATCAAGTGTAAAAATGCTTTGGTAGACAATGGTTTAGCTTCACACATTCAAATAATCAACTAACAGACAAAAATAACTAATGCGCAAGGAAAATTAGGGCTAGCCGATCCAGTCTAATCCCACAGAAGTGCTACTGTAGCAAAAAAAAAAAATCACGCTGGCTCAGTCCGCTGCAGCTTGCTGGGTATGTGGGTACACAGCTATCAGAGTGCCCATGTTAACCCCCGCCTGAAAACTCCTAAAATAGGTCTCAAAACTGGACATTGGTACAATGGAACAATCATGTTTTCTTTTTTTCCATCATGTCTTTGTGGCCAATACCACAAGGTCTTGCAAGGTCACTGACCGCACACGCACACACCTCGTAAATAAAAAAAGGACTTCAGCCCAGACTAACAAAACTTGGCAATAAACATTACACTAAATAAAAGACACAATATGACTTTTGCTTACACTTATGTTTAACATAGGGCAGAAAGAAAAGACAACGCTTGCCGTTAATCTGTGTAACACAGAATGTCTCAACCAAACCAGGGCTAGATACTCAGTTCCACGGATCATGAGTTCCTGGTGATCTAAATTCATTTATCGACACAAGACAGCAGTGAAATAAGTGCTGTTTTGGTGGAGGGACACTTATTAGATTGAATAAAGAATTTTTTAACAGATTTTACCACTAAAGACTCAAAGGTCGATCCACGCTGCTTATGAAATTGCGTTTTCTTCCAATGTTTTGGCCAAGACTAGTAGATCTCAGTTTATTTTAAAAATGGTCATGAGATGGAAACTCACTGCAATCCAGCCAAACACATCCAGAGTTATTTCCACATTGTTCACAGGTCAGCGTGTCACAGCCATCCGTGTCTGCGAAAAGGACAAGTGAGTTAAAGAACACTCAGAAATACACAAAACAGTCACTGACGTCTCATAAAGATCCATATGTATTTGTTTACTTTTTAGCAAACGGCCTTATCCAAAGACATGTTTGCTATTACCATGACAACAAAACTGTACCTTTGCTATGAAAAAAAACAATGCCTGACAGAGTGAAACTGGCTTTTAATGTATTCATGATGGTTTCTAGAGAACTTGAGGTCATTTGAGACTTTAATATGAACCAAAACCCCATAAAATAAGAATTAAACAAACTAATGTTGAATGTTTAATGACTCATCGGCCCATACGGTCGATGACAGAACGCGTCACTTTCTGGAACTTTCCTAACGGTCGTGCACGCGCTCTCGGCGTCTTTTACATTGAGCTGGACAGTAGACGAGCTCTCGGCGTGACAATGGTGTCGAGCTCAATGTAAAAGACATGACAAGACGGACATCTGCAGAAACGAATGGGTTGCTGGATAAACCAGTTAACTATATAAGGGCTACGAATTGTTCTCCTGAGAAAATAACAATTCAAATTAAACAGGACGAGAAATCTGTTGACAGGTCGTTCAACATAATCCCGTTAATTTTAAACCTAGTTTATTAACGTTATTAAAAACTTAACCAAAAACTAATAAGATAAATGATTCCCAAGTCAAGGCCACTTAGTTACTCTGAAGAGGCTTACCCGGCTAGCTGTGAAGCGAACGTAAACTGCGTCTTGGTTATATCTTAGTCGGAAAACACTACCATACTGCAATGTTCGTGAACTTAAATTAATATAGTTAAGTAAAAAATATTAATGATGACGAATATTAAAGTTAGTGTTATTCCACCAACGTCGCAGTCGAATTAGAAGTTCTGTAAGATGTGGCTAGTTAGCAGAGCTATTCGGCTAATTTGCTAACCAGGTCAACAATCTCACTTACTCGTTCCCTGGATACTGGTTCCCAGAACAGTTAGTACCAGTGTGACGAAGAAAACTCTCCAAAACATCTTCGGAGTTTTATTCCCCGCGGAACCACCAAAAACTTTCAACCCTGGGAAATGAAATTTATGCTGGTTATGTACTTTCTGTAGCTGCTCAGTGGCGTTTCCTGGTTTGGAAGTCAGGTGGCAGGTTTTTTTGCCATTGTTCCTCCCCCACCCTCCGGGTGTATCCTTCCAAACAAACATGGTGAACTTGCATTACATGTGTCATATTAATAATGTAATGTTTATGTTTTATTTAACTTCTTAAAAAAAAACACAAGATGATTTTGAGCTGAAAATACTCGACGCGAACCAGAAACAGAGCAAACTATTTTGCGAAGCAGAAACCACTCCATGTCCTACATCGCCCCCTGCTGGAGCCAACCTGCCCTGCAGGCTTTCCTTCCTTTATAATAAGATAAGATAAAGATTCTTTATTCTTTATACTCTCTGGCACTAGCAGCAGAATAAAGTGTAATATATACATAAAAGGTGTTAGAAAAATAGACATTAAGGTGCAAAGTACAATATGATAATTAAAATAACTCAGTACTGAAGTGAAGTAGATGAGGTGAAATACAAAATCTACTTTTCAAGTATTGAGGTATATTTAATTTTAAACAAGTTTCTCTTGTTTCATAGAGCGAAAGTATGCAATATGTGTTACACGTCAGCACATTTATTAACACATATGTATCAGAGCTGACTTAATTAAAAATGACCCCAGATTTACCTGTGCCTTCTATATGATAATACAGAAATGTAAACAGTCCAGATTATAGCTGCTGGTTTTATTGCTACTATAAAAGACAATTGTGTTGCAAGGGCAATCTCCTGGCCTCTCCTTGTGTACTTACTGGAAGGCCTTAGGGCCTTTTCTATAACCCATATTCATGTTGTCATAACCCATATGTTGATAGCTCCTTTTTGTTCCACATGGGTTAAATACAGAGGTCACATTTCATTGCAGTGCACTGCATTTTTTACTGAAGTGTCTTTAAATACAGGGTCGACTGTCAACTACATAACCTACATATTCCCTGGGGCCATTTCTCTGTCACTCCAGCAGAGGGAGACATTCACCCACCTGCAGCTCTGTATTGCACTTTCAGAGCGTTTTATTAAAGGTACTTTCACTTTTCACACCATTAACAAAATAATAAAACAGGGTTTGGGGCAATGTCTTAACCATGACTTTTCGTAAGTCAAGTACGTCATAAGTCGAGGACCACATGTATTCACTTTCACGTCATTGGATTTTTGAATTCAGTTCTCTTGGCTGTGGTCTTTTTTTTTTTCTTTTTTTTTGAACAAGCTGTATCAAGTTCTGTTATATATACAGTGTGCACAGGCTTTTGGTATTTAAAGACCACAAAAAATAACTATAAAAATGTGACTTTCACATCCTTTTACTCAAGTGAGTGCCTTGGTTAATGAGGAAGAGTAGCTGTGGGTTCAGTGGTCTAGCCCAAGCCTTCCCCCCACCAATTTTTCAGGGCTTTTTTAGTAAAAGACTTTCACATAACAGTTTGAAAAGACTCCAGAGGCCTGTATATATATACACACACACACACACACACACACACACACACACACACACACACACACACACACACACACACACAC
>JBBIGC010159800.1:0-16824 GCA_037576955.1 Lepidarchus adonis
CTCTTCTCTTCTCTTCTCTTCTCTTCTCTTCTCTTCTCTTCTCTTTTCTTTTCTTTTCTTTTCTTCTCTTCTCTTCTCTCTTCTTCTCTTCACTTCTATTCGCTTCTCTTCCCCTTTTTTCTGCCTATTGCTTCATCTTCACCCTTTTTTGTCTCCCTGTGAGAGTAAATTTCAGTAAGATTGTGCCGCTGTGATCCTGCAGTTTCCTCCCACTGTGCTTGGCTTCTCTTTGCTTCTCTTTGCTTCTCTTTGCTCCTTTATGGCTCTTTTTACCTCCTGAACTGCTCGTCCCACCATTAAAACCTACAGCCTCTGTCTGGATCATCTGTACCTTCTTCTTCTCCACACACACACTGAAACACTCTTTAAGAGGAGGGAAAAGGATCCAGTATGCCGCTTTGTGAATGTATCTGCATGTTTTTAAAACCATCCGTTTCTGTCTTCCGTTCGTAAGAGGACAGAATTAGATTGCTATGCTCGCAGCAATGAGAGATACGCCATCAATTATTCATCGATAACTACATTCATTTATACTCTTCCTGCTCAGGCTGTGATAAAGCTGATGGACCTAGACAGCATCACCAAGTCGTTATTTTTAAAGCCCCCTGTTATTAATGGTTTTGTGTCTGGGGAGTGTGGCATGCCCTGGCTTACTGGTTAAATATCTATTCAGCAAATTGTGGGTCAATTTCTCCCACCAAAGACTAATCCTTGTCCAAAATCTTTAGTCTGAGGTGCTGGCTGTGTGGAATATGCTACACATCTATACACATCTATATGCTACTCAGTTATACCTTGTTACGGTTTCTTAAACATGGCCTAATTTGCACAAGCTAATAGAACTAGAAGAGCTCTGTCTGGTTTGTACAGATGTAGTAAAGGCTGGATTTGGGAAATGACTACAGTAGCACTTAAAACCCAAAGCAAAGTGTAAAAAATGGCTACTCTATAAGGACTATACAACAGTAACATTTATGTGAAGTGGGCTGTCGGTCTCAAAATAACTTTTATGGTCCTTGTCAAGGATTTTTTTCCTTGGTATCGAATCAACAGAAAAAAAGAGAATTCTGAAAAAAAGAGAATTGAATGTATCCATCTTATTCCCAACCTAATAAATAAATAAATAAATAAATACATATAAATCTCAGTTTTGTGAGGATTTGTCCTCAAGAACCTCTGGGACCCTCAGCACTTTCTCAAGGAGGCTTCTCAGAGGAATGAGATCTCCAGGGACTTGAGTCAATACGCACACAGTGTTAATGGCGGGGGTAATGCACAATAGTTTGACATCAGTATCAGTACACAGTAGAGGAAAACAACACCATATATGGTAAACGAACAGTTTCAAGGCAGATGTGAGAAATAATGCATCTATTATTAAAAGTCAACCTGTTCCCATAACAAATGCCACCTGACTTCACTCAAGTAAGAATTTACCTTGACACCTAGTCACTGCAAACACACACGTGAGGGTCACCTTGATATAAATAATCAATAGATACCAATCAATCAATCAATCAATAAATAAATATTGCTATAAATGCAATTAGTGAATGTGGATCAATAGGGACACTGACCAAAACTTGCAAAATGGTGGTATCCACAACCACGGGGACACAACATCTACAATGCAGTGAAGCTTTTTTGGGTTTTTGTGTTATATTTATAAATATACCATATTTCTCCAACAATAGGCCGTCCAACATTATAGGCCCCGTTCTATAAGCCACAGAAAAATCATTTATGTTTTAAAACTCTAAGATTAGCCACCTCATATTATTAGTCACAGTGTTACTAAATTTACCAACCTGAAGTAGAAGCATCTTGACCCCTGGAGACCTTTGCTGCTCTATACCAGTGACATTATACTCTAGTTGAGCAATAACAATTAAATTGATCAAATTTGGAACTTACCAATATCATGCAGCAACACAAGAAGATGATTGACATTGCTGTACTGCAGAGGGTGGCTCCAGTCATTCAAATTAAAATTAAAAGTTATCTTTTCCCATTTTTTTCTTTTCTTTTTATTCCTGTTAATTTGGGCCTTTTCCAGCTTGTATTTCTAGGATTTATAGGATGTAATGTAACGTAGCAAAGAGCTGACTAAGTTTGAGAGGCTGGATGCAGCAGAGCAATTTAAATGAGAGAACATCACTGATCTGTCTTTGCTTTGTGTTGCTTTTCTAACGGTTCTGTGCTGCAGTAAACAGTACGTTGAAATTAAACTAATAATTTGGGGAGGTTGTCTTTTTTGCACTGTATTATACTTTTAGCGAATGTGTTTTCATGTTTTTAGATAGGCCGTCCCAATTAAGCAAGCTGCAATCAATACCAGGTTTGAAAAATCAGTGTATAAGCTACAGCCTATCGTTGGGGATATATGGTACACCAATCAGCCATAACATTAACACCACAGACAGGTAATCAGTGACTACATCGATGATCTTGTCAAATCCATTCCTGAATAGCAAAGTTTGGCGATTTCCCTGAAAACACCCATGATCTAGTTTCTTCATTCTAACAGCATGTGTTGTGGGCTGGGATATATTACTTTTTGAATTTAATGTGCTGAAAGCAGGAGCCTAAGAATCTGAGTCACTCTGACACGAGCCTTATTGTGATGGCTAGAGCATCAAACAGCACGTGTTCCAGGTCTGCAGTAGTTACTACCTACCAGAAGTGAGCCAAGGAAGCACAACTGGTGAACCAGCGACTGGTTCATGTGCACCCAAGGCTCATTGATGCATGCAGGGAGTGAAAGCTAGTCTGTCTGATCCCAAAGAGAAGCTCCTGTCTGGTTGCAAAGTGAAACCAAAGCTCGGGGAGATGAAAATGTTGGGGAATTTTATCTTCAAATGGCATCAGTTTTCTGAACTGCTTCTAAAACAGTGAAACCACACATAACAAAGAGCAACACAGCAGTGCAGAATGCACACATTCACACACTCTGACGTTTGAACAGAAGCTTTGCACTGTTCTTAGGAGCTTGGGTCTTGATGCTCCAGCTGTTTCAGCTGTCTGTGAAAGCTAGAGGTGATGACTTGAATGGAGGTGATGACAGCATGCGTTTTTGTCGGCCTATAAAAGGAAACGGCAAACCTGCTGGGTTACTTTCACAGGCTCCTCTCTCAAAAAGCACTTTGTAAAACTTAGTGGATCGACTTGAACCCAAAAAGCACTTGGATGCAGTATTTATTTATTTATTTAATTATTTATTTTTTATTTATTTACCTTGGAGTTTTAGGAGAAGATTTTCACTGCAAAGCAGAGAAGCAGAGTGATATTTTATCTTCCACAATGAAAGTTGATTAAAATCTTTTCTGCAGTTGTTCTGAACATGAAGGTGATCAAATAAAAAATTTCAGTCACAAATTTGGTCAGAATTAATGGCAAGATGAATGCAGTAGATCAGCAAAAAATACGGGAGGAAAATTCAGCCCAGAAGCTGAGCATGAGACGTACTTAGACATTTCAACATTAAGTGCTGGTTCTGGAGTGGCCATCTCAGTCTCCTGACCTCAATATTATTGAGCCACTCTGGGGAGATCCTCAAACATGCAAATCTGCAGCAATAATTTACAGGAATCTGAGGCTTTTTGGCAGCAAGAATGGGCAGCTTTACCATCTGAGAAGATAAAGAGCCTCATCAACATCTACACACGAAAGAATTCAAGCTGTCATTGATGTTAAAGGGGCAATACACGGTATTATGAACTGGGGTATGTAAACTTTTGATCAGGGTCAGGATTTCATTGCTGCCATTAACTGCCATTAACTAATTTCCAAGAGGGGTTAAACAAATGTAGTACATTACACAGTGGCCGTTTGGACGCTGCGATCTCTGCGGACCCTGTTTGAACAGGTAGCAGGTGTGTGTGAGGAGGGAAGGTGTGTATTCGGTGCTGTGAGACGAGTGTGAGTGTACAGGGACCAGGGATTTTAATGGGAGCGATTTATGAGAGCAGTGTGAGAGCGCTGTGGTTCAGGCCGACCCGCAGGCTTCGAGCGTTTGCTTGAGCATTATCAGCCCTATAAATTACACAGAATGCAATGAGTCTCAGAAAGTGCTCCGCTCCATCATACTTAGTGGCTCTGTCCTCATCTGCACCGCCTTGTCCCCTGTGTCCACCTCCCCTCTTTACTCTCTCTCTCTCCTTCTTTCTTTCTCCCACTCACTCGTTGTCACAGTGGCTCCTGAGGGAGTAATGTGTCCTGCTGCTCTGCTCAGGCTCGGAGAAAAACACCCATTTGTTTAGATTGAGCCCCGACACTGAACTTTCTGTCCACATTAGCACCTGCTCCTCTCCCAGCAGAGCCGAGGCGGAGCATACACGGCCTCCAAAAACGATCCTCACCACCCAAGCATGTCTGGCCTCTGCACAAGATCAGAACAGCAAATTCAGACACTAACAACAACAGAAGCATATGACTGAAAAAATCAGCAAAACCCAATAAAATCTAACCGCCATGTTTATTTAATTCAAGATTCAAGATTCAAGAGGTTTTTATTGTCAATACAGCCGTATACACAGTACACAGTGTATTGAAATAGCGTTTCACACAGCCCCCACCCTGGTGCATTTGTAAAGAAAAAGAGATCAAATCTAAACTACAAAGCCATTTAATTGCAGTGAAAAAGCATCAAAAATACAAAGGTTAGTGTTTACAATAAATAAATTCATCAAAAATGAAACCAAAGACTGAAATATTGTGTATATTTTATAGACACAGACTTTGACTCAAGTATCAAGGACCTGGTGAGCTTGCAGCAATTGAAGTATTGAAGGTTAATGCAAAAAAAAAAAAATCCCCATAGGTCCCCAAACTTTTGCTGATGACCTAGAAACCCGTCTGGCAGAACAGATTGTTCCTCCACCCTCTGATGGATTTTTAGTACAATACTGTAGTGCAGGAAGTAGTACTGTATATCGCTTTCACAATGTGGAGGAAAGGACAAGAAACAAAGACAGATACGATAATGAGCTAGAACATTAAATGAAAAGAACTCAATGGTAAATTCAGGTTGATTCAGATCTCCAGACTTCAGATCTACCCAGCTGCTTCAGGGGAACTGACAGAAGAGGAATGAAATTGCACACTGGGGATTTCTCTGAAATAACATAATTAGCTTAGCTTAGCTTAGCTTAATTTGTTTCTTTTAGGAAAGCAGGTCCATCATTCCTGAAAAATCTACTTTTTTATTGTTTTTTTGTGACTTTTTTAGGCTATTTGGTTCCACCAAATATGTGGGCTACTCCTGTTTTTAGCTATACTGTTCCATGTTTATTGATATTACTGTGTCTTACAGTGTCTAATATGCAAGCATATTAGAGATTACTGACCACGACTCTGGCTTCTCTGAAACACAACACTGCTTTGTTCTCCCCTCTCCCCTCTTTTGACAAAAATCACAACCCCCCACCTTGGTTGACCAAAAAAGCACTTTCCAAACCAAGCTGATGTTAGCCTTCATTCCCCACGTGCATAAATGAGCCTTGGGTGTCCGGTTTGAGGTTCATTGGTTGTCCATCTACTAACTACTGCCTACCTGGAACACTCCACAAGACCTGCTGTTGTCAAAGTGTTTCAGATCCTTGTGCTCCTGCTTCCAGGGCATTAATTTTAATAACTGACTCCCAAATATATATCCCGCCCCACTGACAGGTACAATTGTGATGAAATAAGTATATAGAACAATAATTTAACTTTTGCCAGTGGTGTTAATGTTGTACGCTTCCTTTCCGTAGCCTCGTAGCCGCAGTGCTAACAGTACAGAAGTGAACCTCGAATGTTTGGGGCAGGTACATGTGGTATGATGTAAATATGATTTTTCTGAAATATCCCTTTAATATCCACCTTAACTACATCGAATCAGTCATGAAATATCCGTAGCCACCCACGGCTGCCACAGCTCTTCCTCTCACTTTAGCGTGTTCTCAGATTGAGTCTGAGATCAGTCTGAATAAGAGAAGATCTTTTCTGAAGCCTAGTTTCTGAGCACTGAAGTGAAGCAGGTCACAGAGACATAATACAGGGTTGTCACACAGGTGATGTGAGAAAAAAATCCCCTCCATGTCCTCCACTGTCTCATGGAGAGAGCTTTTGTGAAGCATAAGGAGATCTGTTAAACATTACGGCTGAACTCCGACGTCTGCAGGGCTGTGTTTATACAAAGAGAGTTGTCGGTCATGTAACATGTAGTGAGAGAAGATCTGATGTCAGTCGGATGATTCGGCTCTTTTGCAGCTGCCGCTGAACAGGTGTCGGCCGTGTAGGTGGCTGTTTGGGCTCATTCACGCGGCTGAAAGCATTTGGACATTTTGTCTTATTAGAGGATTAAGCTGCAGGAAGCGCAGTCAGGCAGAAAAGCCAGAAGCAGCAACGCGTCAGAGGTGAGGTGGGCAGTACTGGAGGGTACAGGTGGTATCTTACAGCTATTCAAATATGATTTTATTATCTGGGCCTACTCTATACGCTTTGTAGCCTGGTTTTTACTCCATTTTGCCCCGTCCTTCACCCATTATCCAAACCCAAACCCCCGTGACTATGGGCACAGGATAGGGTTCACCCTGGAGAGGATGCCAACCCATCACAGGGCAACACAGGGGAATACAATCACTCACACACACTCACACCTATGGGCAAGTTGGAGCAGACAGTCATTTTTACAGCACCTGGTTTTCACCCTTATCACAATATAAAACTTTTTTCATTCATTATTATCATTTATTTAATTTTAATGTGCTAGATTAGTAGTGCAATAAGCTTATACAGGCAGACATACCCTCATTGGTGCAGTTTTTTTTGGCGCGAACGACCTGAAAAGCCACTCAACCATCTCATTTCCAGCCAAATAAATTTAATGAATAACATTTAAATTTAATAAAATGAACATTTTAATCATCTCTCTCATTTGTGGGGCATTAAGAGTTAGTTTCATTCTTTTTTGGAATTGTCTCGAGGTGCTGTCGGCAGAAATGTAAATATTACCTTCAGCTCGCAGTGCGAGAAGACCACAGTGAGCGTCGCGTTTGTGAACACAGCTTTTATGAAGTTGTGGGTTATTGATTTGACTCTTGCTCCTGGAAATGTGTGTGTGTAGGAAGAGATGGATAATTATTGCAGAAATCCAACATTCAAATGGGGGAAATATATCCTGGCAATGAAGTGTGGGTCATTGTTTCTGATTGCAGTGAGAACATAGAGCCTTGATGGAACCTGCAGATCCAACTTCAGGATGTTCTCTTTTTCCCTTGAAGCTTGAAGGATTAAACACAGGGAGATGTTTCAGAAGAGATCTGTGAAAGAGTGAATCAGAGGGATTGACCGGGGAGCTCAGGTGAGTCACACGCTCTGCAGGATGTGGGGAGGTGAACTAGAGGAGGAATAGCCAGGGGTCAGATCTTTTCTACCTTCTGTTGGGTGGCTTTGAGTTCATTGACGCTTTAGAAGTCTGAAGATGGATGGTTGGGCATACAGCAAAGGTTTGGGGACCTCTTGATAAATAACAGACTTTGATGGTTTTGTAAAGGAAAAGATGTTAACACAGACTCTCTAGGATATTTTTAGCATATAATTTTTTAATATCTTTTCAGTTACAAAATCACCAAAATTTGTTATTAATACACTTTTGCATAAGACTTTATGATTGCTTCTCACTGTTACTTGATGATGTATTGCACTTTTATCCAATCATCTACTCCCTCTGCCTCAGCACAAACTTGGCTTTTCAGCAATAAAAGATATTAATGCAAATGTTCAGTGTTGAAGAAAAAAGCAATATGCACGACTGGAATACATTTTCCTCACATTTAAAATATCCAAATAATAACATCAATATCAAATAAAATGAACCAGATGCTTCTTATGTATTTGTGTTTATAAACCTGTGACCAATTTTAATTTTTGTCCATGGCCCTGCTGGTGAAAGTTGTTGCTGTAGAGAGAACAGTGTGTGAAATCCCTCCACTGGAATACACTTTGCAATTATTTGTATGCGCTGTTGTTCCTTTGCTTAAATTTTTTTTCCGGCTTCACCTCCCCCGATGCTTTTGTAGTGGAGGCAGGGGGTTAGTTCAAGATTCAAGAGACATATTTTACACTCCCCGCTATGGTAATTCAGTCCAGCCTTGTTATCACTGCCCTTCAAACGCGTCCATGGTGTTTCATCATCGATCTCAAAGGAAAATCTACATTTTGTGAAGTGTTTGGTTCAAGGTTTTTTAATGTGACACTTCGACTACCTAATCCCCTTTGAACATGCTAAGGCCTGGGTCAACAGTCCCATTGTCAATACAAAGCCACAGCAGTGTGGAAGGGTCTCTTAAGCCACTTTGATTGGATCTGTTGATTGTTCCCATGAGGATCTTCCAAATAATGACAACTCAACATCAATTTACACTGTACACAACCATACAGAAGACTCTGCAGATGAGGTCAAGCCAAGGGGATACACAACACCCAATATTGCATGACGTTCGGTGATACTTCCAAAAGTTCTAAACCCTAGATGGGTTAAAGTTGGAACCTTTACTGGTTAACTATGAAATAACATGAATCAAACTCATTATCTCTGGAATACTAGTGTTTTTTTCTATGTTACCCAACCATAGTCATAATCCAGCCATTGGGAGAGAACTGCGATATAATCAGTGGTGCTGTATTAATAGATTAAGCCAAATTCTCAGGGTCAGTTTTTACCAAGGGCATTAAAAGAGTAATTTCTGGATTTTTCATCTTTCTCATAGCAGAAGAATGATCAAACCAAAGCCTTGATGAAGAATTTTTTTGCTAAAATCTGTTCAAAAGGAAATTAATTCAATCATCTTGTGAAAATGGCTATGAAAATCTTTTAGTTGTGCTGTTTGAACAGAATCTCCTATGCTCTTTATTCCTCTTGGAGATTTTTTTTGTTCCTTTGTCTTCCATTGATTTATTGATCACTTAAATCTATAACGATGGAGTATAAAGCATAGACAACATGAAGAAGAACTGCTTCTACACAGACTGAGCAGAACGACCTTGATCAGTTTACAGTCCGAATAATAAAGGTACCACAAAGGGGTCTTTGGAGTGCTGCCAAAGTAGATCCACTTTTGGTTCCCTAAAGAACCTTTGCCTGGATATTTTATTAAAGACTATTGTTTATAAATGAGAGGTTCCAGTTACTATGCCCTTTAACATATTTTCCCTGCTCTGCAACTGTATAGAACCTTGTTAAAGTTAAACGAACATCCACTCATCAAAAAGGGTTGAGTGTAGAACCCTATATGTAGAGGCCAAGATGCAGATTTGTAGGTCCAAATGTCTGAACCAAGAAAAATAAAGGAACCTTTCATTTTAAGAATCTAGAACCATGTGTCCAAGTCTAGAATCTTTATTTTTAGGAGAATAGAACCATTGATCCAAGCCAAGAGCCATTATGAACCTTTCACTTTTAGAGTGTAGAACCAAATGTCTATGCCAAGGATGATTTAGGAACATTTCATTTAAAAAATCTAGAACCCCCTGTATAAGCCATGGACAAATTAGGAACCTTTCAGTTTATGAGTCTAGATCCATGTGACAAAGGCAGAAACTTTGTTTTTCAGGAGAGTAGAACCATAGGTCCAAGCTAATAATTATTTAGGAACCTTTCGTTTTAAGAGTGGAGATCTGTGTGTCCAAACCAGAAACCATTTCCTAAAAATATTTATGTGCAGATCCATACATCCAAAAATAAGAACCATTCAGGAACCTTTTAGAGTTCACATGTCCAGATCCAGACATCTAAGAAAAGAACCATTCAGGAACCTTTCATTTTAGTGTGAGTGTAGAAAAGAACCATTGAGTCATATGTAGTGTTCTTATAGTTAAAAAAAATATGAATAAAACCATTAATAATAAACATAACTGAGGTTTCCTGTTTCTCAACCTGTGAGCCATTATAGCTTCACGTATAAGATCATCTCCCACTCTAACGCTGCCTTGTTTCCAGCAGCAAGTGCAAACTTTATCCTGTTGGACTGCAGCACACGCCGAGTGTGAAATGAGATTGCGGCCTAGCAATGGAGAGCTGAGGGTAAGCGCATTTGGGCGAAATGACGGTGGAATCGGTGGAACTGCAGGCTGTGAGTAATTGATTACAGGTTGACATGGGGGTAAGAAGCTCCTGTGGATCAACTATAAGGTAAATTTGCTTCCTAGGAAGCACTGGAGAACAGTCAGAAAGGAATATTCCAGTAAAAACAAATGTACAACTTCTTTTCTGGTTTCCCTAGCATGCTGTCTTAGTTTTGCTTCTTTAGTTTTGCTTTGGAGCAGTGAAGCTAGAGCAAGGAAGACATGCTGTATGTGAAATGACCATTAAAACCTAGTACCTTAAAAAAATTGACATAATTTATCAGTTGATTGGCCAAACTGCTGTTTTAAAGGATTCTGGATCTGGAGTTTCTGCCTATCCATCCGTCATAGCAGAGCTGAAGCAACATTGCGTTTCTTTGAGAGTCTCTACAACACAAAGCAGACAAACTGACCATTTCATTACACAGGTGTGTGATAGCTCGTGAGTTTTCAGGCAAATTAAAAGGATGCATAAAATCAGCAAAACATCAACTGAGAGAGACATATGACATAATGACAAAAAGAGTGGATGACAGAAACTATGGTATAGATGGGTGGAAGGATGAATGCATGGATGGATAGACAGATGGATAGGTTATTTTCAAAAACTGACCAATCTTGCGAAAAGTGTAAGGGACCGAATGATGGATTTATACAAAATAGTGGTGGGAACGTACCCCAGGGTAAACGACGCCTATGGATGTTTGATTTGGACGCTTGAAAGAGTGATCTCCGACATGGAGATGAATCAGACCAAACATTTCATGTGTTTTCATAGACAGACTCAAGCTTAAATGTTGTGATTAGCAGTATTCAGTATTCATGTGGCT
This sequence comes from Lepidarchus adonis, assembly GCA_037576955.1. Classification (NCBI taxonomy): domain Eukaryota; kingdom Metazoa; phylum Chordata; class Actinopteri; order Characiformes; family Lepidarchidae; genus Lepidarchus; species Lepidarchus adonis. Next base: position 10,935 of record JBBIGC010159800.1, read on the forward strand.
TTTCATTTAAATTTTAATACGAAGGGCAATTAGGCAGCTTTAGTTCAGAAACCGAGCACTTATCCTGACACCCCTGTGAACACTGTCCTTAATTACCAATTTAATATTTTCTACAGACGGTCTCACCCTGTAACCAGTCACTGTGTAGTGGATGAATGTGCTTCTAGGAGTCAGATTGGCTGTTTTAGTCACTGCCCTTTGCTTTGCCTCTGTAACAGAAGTGGAAGTGAATATGGTTTACTGTGAGTGGGTGAGTGGGTAGGCATGTTCCTCTACACTCTGAACACTAATTACTCACTAATTGATCATTTTTCTTTCAAGAAATGTGTTACTGAAGACTGCATCATGCATGAAGTAGGAAATACATGATAAGTGGTTGCTTTGAGAACTATCCAGTTAGACTTTGTAGTATGATTAAAGTCAACATCGTCCAATTTGGGCTGAATTGTTCCATGTTATCCTTTAATTAGTGAAGTTAAATAACAAAGGTTTAAGTCCTGAAGCATAAAAACAAAGAACTTTCCCCTATGCTTAATATCAGCACATAAATGATTAGAAAATGTGTTATTATAGTAAGAGATGGGTGGAAAAACTTAGTTTGCAGTGATCTGGAAAACAATTTTAATAAGAAAACTGAATTTTCTGAATTGGAAACAGGGTTTGGAGAAATGCATGAGTTATGGCAGGTTTCCTGTTTTTATGATTAAACTCGATGTTTCTAACTTTCTGCATTATGGATTATCCCAATATCTTAAATTCTGATATGTTTACCATACACTGCCACACTATCATCTTGTAATGATGTACTGTGTTGCTTGAATGTTTGTGAACCTTTTAAATTTCACTGTATTTTTATATGCAGTGGTGGCCTAGAGGTTAGGACTTTACCTTAAATGCAGAGGACAAATTCCGTCGTGGTCACTGTGTGCAGTGGTGTGTTCACAATGACCGGAAATCACTTCACTTCATCACTTCATGAATGGCCCCTAAAACATCATCTGTTATCATGCAAAAAGTAGATGAAGAAAGCCTAGTTAAACAAATATAAAAATGATTATATTTGACCTTGTATGGGAAAAAATCCAGTAACATAGCTGCGTGTGGCAAAAGTAATTGAACCTGTGCTTTCTGTATGTGCTGAGATGCCCTTGTGCAGCAATAACTGCAACAAAACATTTGGGGTAACTGTTGATTAGTCTAACTCATGTTTTAGCCCACATTAAACAGCACTGTTCGCCTTTAATAAGTCTTACAGGTTAGAACGGTATGCGTTTTGGATTGTTGTCTTGCTGCATGACCCACTCTCTCTTGAGAATATGTTTACAGACAGATGTCTTGAAATTTTCTTTTAGAATTTTCTGGTACAGTTCAGAATGTATTGTTCCATCAATGAAGGCAAGCTGTCCAGGCCCAAACCAAGACACTCCCCTTGCCATCTTTCATGGAATAAAAATCTTAAGCTGGAATGCAGTGTTATTTCTCCAGCTGTAATGCTCCTTTAGAAGTTCTATCCAGCCATTGTAATCTTATACTAAGCCTTGCAGTTGGGGTGGTCTTTTATGGTCCACCACTTTAGGGTAACAACGATAACAAGGGTAACAACTCCTCCATCTGCTTAATTGTTGATTGGTGGAAGGGAAATTCTGTAGAAACATTTCCAACTTTCCAACATCAGCAAATTTTTTCTGAGGTCCTCAGACACCACATTCATTTGAACCATGATGCACATTCACAGATATATTTTATGTCTTTGCCAGCTGAGCTGTTTCCTCACCGTTCTCAGGTTCATTTGTACTCCACCAGGTGAGATCTTGCATGGAGCCTGGGGTGAGGGAGATTGTCATTGAACCCATTTTCTAATCATTGATCCTACAGTTGATCTCTTCTCACCAAGCTGCTTTTCTATTGTAGATGGACTCATCCCAGTCTTGTCCCTGGTGTTGTTAGACAGCTCTCTGGTCTTGGCCATGGTGGAGGTTGAAGTCTGACTGTTTGAAGGTGTGGACAGGTGTCTTTTTATACAGATAACAAGTTCAAACAGGTTCTATTAATGCAGGTATTGAATGGAGGATATAAAAGCTTCTTAAGTAACAGGTCTGTGGGGCCAGAATTCTTGCTTGTTTGTAGGTGCTAAATACTTATTTTTTGTACCATTATACAAATAAATTATTTAAAAATCATACAATGTCATTTCCTGGACTTTTTTACATTCTGTCTCTCACAGTTGAAGAACCTATGATGAACATTACAGACTCTCTCATCTTTTTAAGTGGGACAACTTCCAGAATCTGTGGCTGCCAAATACTTTTTTGCCCCACTGTATATAGCCACAGTTTACTCAAAATCACCTTTAGGCGAAGACATCTCAATGCAAATTTATACCTAATGACAGATTTGGGTCGCTTAACCACACAAATTAGAACCATCAGATCTGAGTGAAAAATTAAGCAATAAAGCTGGTAAGATGAATGCAGCTTTAACTGGCACGCGTTCCAGACTTGTTGTCTCTTATTTGCTCGGCCTTGTTTCAGCCACAGGCAACAATTTGTGCTTCTGAGCAGCATCAGCTGTTCCAGCATCTGTGCTTTTCTTACTTACAGTGGCATTAAAATTAAAGCGTAAATGTGCTGAGAGCTGTCATAAGTGCAATGAGGAAATGAGGAGCTTTCTGTCTCTGTTGATTCAGCACTATCGCGTTCGATTAGGTGCGTGTGCTTCTTCCAGTATAGTGTGTTAGTGTGACAGTGGCAGTTAGGGAGCTGTAGCTGAAATAAACTTCACATAAATATGACAAAAACCCAAGACAAGAGAGACTTTTAACCCAAGTTGAGACGTCATAATTCACAGGTGACAACGAATGTCGGTGAGAAACTCAATCAGTCAACCCACAGGAAGAAATATAGTTTTGCTGTTACACTATAAACCAAGCTTTCTGCACTACAACACTGGTTTGCAGTGTACACCAATCAGCCATAACATTAACACCATTGAGTAGGCCGCCCTCATGCTGCTGAAAAAGCTCTGACTGTGGTGCATTGTGTGTTCTGACCCCTTTCTATCAGAGTCAGCATTAACATTTCATCAGTGAGCCTTGGGTGCCTATAAATTTAACTAATTCACCAGTTCTCCTTCCTTGGATCACTTCTTGGAACATTTCACAGGACCTGCTGTTTTGGAGATGCTCTAGCCATCACAATAAGGCTTGTGTCAGAGAGGCTCAGGTCCATGTTCTTATTTCTACTACAGAGAACATTTGGATTTTCCACAATACAAAGCCCTTAAAATTTTATTTCACAGTCCTGTGATCTGTCGGCCAACTGTGGACCTGTAGGGGGCAACAAGCAAAACCAGTTTCGTGATTTTGCATTGCAGGAGAACTTAGTACATCCAGCATCAATCTGCATAGGTTCTAAAGACTAAAACATTCTCATTTAAATGTTCCAGTCCACCTTAAATAATGTTGCAGTTACATATGGGCCATTTAAGGTGGAATGGGAAAAAAAAAAACAATAATTCTGCTCTCTGTCTCCTACTCTTTCGCTTTTGGTGTAAAATAAAGAGCTGAAGCTCATCGCTGAGACGTGTGAACTGTCCAGCACAACAGAATAAAATTAAATCCACAGCTGAAAATCAGGGAATAAATGTTAATGTTAAAGCAACCAACTGCATTTCATCGCCTTCTGTTTGTTTTCCCTTTCTTTTCTTCTTCGCTGCTCTTCAGTTGACCTCTGACCTCTGGTCAGAAGGTCTGCTCTCTGTAGAACCACCCACTCAGGAAAAAAAAAAGAACAGAGATTCTCTTTCTATCTTTCGATTCATTTCAGAAAAGAACAACTCTAACCTCCGGTTTATCTTTCTGTCTGGATGCCTGTCTGCCTGTATATGTGTCTGTCTTCTTGTCTATCTATCTATCCATCTATGTATCAATCTTTCTCTCTCTCTATCTATCTGTCCCTACATCTGTCTGTCCATGCATTCACTTGTCAATCCATTCATCATAGGGCAACACAGACAGACAGACAGACAAGCATTCACACACACTCACACCTATGGGCAATTTAAAGTAGCCAGTCAACCTAAACCACAAGCCTTTGGACAGAGGGAGTAAAGCAGATCACCCAAAGGAAACCTACTCACACACTGACATTGTACTTCAACATTCGTTCACCAATGTCTTGGAACTTTCAAGGTTCAAACTTGCATCTCCACAACATCTGCAAATTTTGCTTTGATAGAGCTTCATTTGTTTTTGTTGGACTTCCACACACATTTTTGACGGTGGTAGTAATCTTTCACTTTGATCGTTCCTCCTTGTTTGTACAGTAACGTTTAATCAAATCACCTTAGCTTTTGATCATTAAAATAGTAAAGGCTGCTACACAGTGAAGATCCAAAAGGTCTGTCACACATGATGCAATTGTAAAAGTATTTGTTAATTAAAAAATACAATACTTTTAAATGTTAATTAAAAGTAGGGCGTACGCTCCGTCACGCTGGATTGTTTGCTTTTTCCCTGTACACTGGGATTTGTTTGCGTAGCCATGACAACATAGCCATGACAACGTAGCCATGACAATGTTTCATTCAGGAGCCGTAGCTGAAGCATTGTGGGTGATGAACTAAATAAATAGTTATCGGGAGAATTCAAAACAACAGAATATGAAGTAAAGTTGACTTTGTTTGTTTGTTTAAAGGGAGGATCATTATAATCTGTTTCAGCCAAACATTAAAATTCCAGTCGGGTTGGTTCGGGTTCGGACAGAAACACAGAAATGCAGGTCGGGTTCTGGTCGGGCTCGGTCACTGCTCTCTTGGGTTCAGACAGACAAAAAGGGCCTGATCATCACACAGTGTTAATGTACATTAACGCCACCTACTGGCACTAGTCATGCAAACCCTGCAAGGTCGTCTTCCATCGCATTGCATTACTGTACCCATTGGCATATGGCACCATGGCATTTTGGTAGACATCACTCCACACTTTTGAACAATGACAATGATTTTTGTAGATATGAGGTTTTGCTCAGACAGAGATGATATGGAAACCTTTTTACTGAGAGTATGGGCTATGAAAGACGGGACGAGACACTGCTCTGTGTTTTACATGCAGTCCAGGAAGAGAGCCAAACACATTCCCCAGTGTTGTGTGATCTGCATTACAAACCCAGCGGTCAGGACTGAAGAGTCCTCTCTGATAAGGAAGGGCAGAGATTAGACAGGTCAGTTACTGACACTGCAAAGCTGATTAATAATCACACAATATTCTCTCTCTCTCTCTCTCTCTCTCTCTCTCTCTCTCTCTCTCTCTTAATTCTTAAAAAAAATGCTTTATTGGCATGACCATTATGTTTGGGACAAAGAAAAATTTGTCTTTGATTTACCCCTCTGCTATTCAGTATACAGTTTCCAGTAAACACTATAATGTTTGGGGCATTAAAGGTATCGGTATATTAAAGCAGTCATTGCTGTAAATCCATTGCATTGAACGACTGTTTAAAGTCTGCGATTCATTGACATCACCAGGTGTTAAGTATCTTCAGCTGCTACAGTTCACCTCCACCTTCAACTCCCGCGTGTTCTGGGGACTTGTCCCTTTAAATTTCTTCTTCAGCATATGGAAGCCATGTTCAATTGGATTTAACCTCTCTTTACCCCAGTCTCCTTCTGTGCTGTGGTGCTGTGAGAAAGCACTGTGCTCAGTCGGTGCTGACTGCCTAACGTTCTCCACTGTGTTGAGATGACACGAGTGCTCCCTTCTGCTGTTGCCTTTGTGTTTGCTGTAGCCTGGTTACAGCTTGGTAATGGTGATTTGTGAGGTCTCTCTCTCTCTCTCTCTCTCTCTCTCTCTCTCTCTCTCTCTCTCTCTCTCTCCCACACACACACACACACA
>JBBIGC010159816.1:6758-16823 GCA_037576955.1 Lepidarchus adonis
ATTTGTTCTCGTTCCTTTTCCTCAGTGCTGTTCTACACTGTACGTACTGTGATATTTGTTCTCGTTCCTTTTCCTCAGTGCTGTTCTACACTGTACGTGCTGTGATATTTGTTCTCGTTCCTTTTCCTCAGTGCTGTGCGGTCGCTTTCATAGAGAAATTGGACGCCCAGTCCCTCAACCTAAGTCCCAAAGACTTCGAGCTCTACATGTCTGGCCAGGCATCTCCCAACAAGGTGCAGCAGGACGCTGGACACGCTTCCTCCTGCATTTCCTCCTCTTCCTCAAAGAGTGGTCACAGAGCAGAGCCTGCGAGTGGAGGCAGCACAGAAATGACACAGACTTCTAAACAGCTGGATCTCCTCACAGGATTGGAGACAAGGCAAGAGCAAGTAATGGAGGGAGCGCACAGGCTGGAGAATGACCTCATTGAATGGAAGGATGGTGTGGAGCACTCGGTCCATGACGTCTTGGAAGGGCTCCACCTAGATGCACCCCCCATACCGACATCCACTATTGACTCGGATGTCGACACTGATGGGCTGCCCCCTCCTCTACAGCCTCAGGTGTTTGCTGGGTAGCCCCCACGACTCCGTCCTATTGACCGATTCAATGATCTAACCACACCAAAAGGCAAATTGACTATTTATATTTTATTTTTTATATTTAACCTTTCTGTCCATCAATGTTTGAGCCCTGCTGACTGCAGGCTTATTCGGAATGGGGGATGGTTCCTCCATACTGATCTACCTTTTTGTCTTTCCCGTTTGTGGGAAGGGATTTGCACATTATTCCGTTATAGTTGAGTTCCTCTCAACACACAATTAAAGCTTTGCTTATTTTGACAGAGCTGGCCAACAAAATCTGATGCACAAAAACCAAGTAATTAATCTTTTCTTTCACTGGGATGAGAATCTTTCAATAGGAAGACAGACAGATAAAAGAAAACTGAGTAACAAGCAATAAGCTAAATATTCTTTTATTACTTGAACTGCAATAAGTTCAATTTAAGTCATGTCAGTTCATGAGCATATTAAAGTGGGATTCTACTTATTTTTTTTATGATTTCCTACATAGTTCAAGGGTGGTGATGTAAGCAAAGTTATAAAGAGTTGGTCTAGTGTGAAATGGCTCATTGTAGAGTAACTTACCAACTTACTTTTTTATAGTGGAACCTGGAGTCTGTTGTGAAAATTTAGCCATTTTATTTACAATCCAAACTTAGCACATGTATTTATTTGTAATCTAGATTATGGTAAAAATACTGCACCATAAGTGGATACCAAGGATATCAAGATATCAAGGTTGGATATTGAGTCATTTTAGCATTTCATTAGTTTTTAGTTAATGTATTGCCTTAAAACTATATTTAAAATACGTTCAGGTACGTTCAGGGGGTTGTAAGGTTAAATAGTGCCAGGAGTCTTTTTTACAGATTTTGCCAATATTTTACCATCATCAGTGTCACAGAAATGTTCAGGTGATTTTTGGATTGTAAATACTTTGTGTACATCACAATCCTTGAATATGGAATTCCTTTTTAATGTGTTTTTTTGATGAATAAGTGTTGGCCACCTCTCAGTCATCTTTTGTTCTTGGCAACCTTCACTCTGAATAAGTGAGGGCAGGTCGGAGTAGCCGTTCTTATGCACTTTTATCTTATGTCTCAAGGATATTCTATTGAAACAGTCTAGTTTGCAGTTCACATGGTGTCAGTCTAGGTCAAAATATATATATTTTAGCATTTGTTCTTATTCATAAGGAAACAGCAAGATTCTGGGTGTTAATCAGGGATGTTCCTTGCTATTCTATGATCTGAACTCATTTGGGATTTAGTCTTATATGCATTTTATAGTATTTATTATAGTATTTAATTAATTGTGTGGTCATAAAATTACACTCCTCTGAAACAAAGTATCTCCACAGCTTATAATAGTTTTAATATTTATTTGGTTGAGTCAAAGCAGCTGACTTACTATGATTTTAGGGGGTTTTCAGTGTGGTTACTGTGTGGTGTAATTTAAATATGTTGTCTAATTGTGTGTTGTGTGTACTGTGAACAAACTACATTTAATGGACACCAGATTATATATTTCAATTCAAGAAACATGTGTAGTAATATTTGTCCGAGATTTTGATGGACACTACATGTTATGTGGGAATTCTACCAATATTCAAGAATTATTTCTGCATAATTCAGTGTGCGAGATAAGCAAAGTCATTCAGAGTGGGTTTGATGTGAAATCCTGTCTCAAATTTCTTAACAGTGGTGGCAAATGGAACAAAGAAAGTTATTTTCTGTTTCACTAATATACTTACATGTATCTTCTCAGTGCTCATACAGAATGATTATGATGGTTAAACAGTGCTCAAGGCTCTGCATTAACCCCTCCACCATGAATGGGCTTAGTTCTAGACCAAAAGCTTCTCAAAACTGGTCAAATTGTGTCTACATTGTTTCATGTGAGGATTTTCTGAGAGGGAGCTTTAAGAGGAACCAGACGTCCGTACCACTGAACACTTCTGACTTCTTTAGAAAAGAGCCTTTCACACCAAGTCCACTTTGAATAACTTTATGTTGTAATCATGAAGAAAACTTATATTGAGATTTTCCATAAATGGCAGCTTTGAAATTTCTACATAAAAAATGAGATTATTTCAAAACTCCCATGTCAGACCCCCACAGTTCATTAAGAAACCATATCCAGCCAGTCACAACAGCAGCCCAGCCATTAATGCTTCAAGTTTAATGTTTAACAGAATGATCAACTTCCATTGTAGTAGATGCATGTCTGTTGTTTGATAATGTAATAACGCTCTGTTTAAGTATCAAGTATTGGCGTTTTCCTACAAAAGTTTGTGGTTTTGGCTCGAAAACAGATTTAAATACCATATAGTGACAATGTGACACTTGCTAATGTCCTACACCCCTAGCAAATTACCAGCATAAAGCTACTAGTACCTCACCACCACCTCTAGTATCCATTCTGTCCAGGCTATTTTATTTTTGTATTTTATTTTAGCATACGCTAACTCTCCACTTCTTGTAGTCATTATATATTTTAGAACTGTGAGATGGACTAACTCAAACCTGAACATCTGGGTGATGCCTTGGGAGCAGTGGTTAAAATGGACAGGGCATGTGGATGGTTATGTATTCCCAAATGTGTATACAAATATTCCCAAAAACATTCCTACCGCATGCAATTTCTTGCCCTTGCAAATAATATTAAAAAATGAATGGATTGTGCCTAATGACTGCTCATTCTTTAATGGCTTTCTAGCCAGTTATTCAGCTCAATATACTAAACATTAAAGCCTATGAATGGATGAAGGAATAAATGTGTGTTGTATTATTGCGGTTTAATTCACTTGTTATAATTATTACTGGGGTATTACTTATTACTGCTTGTGCAAGTTGTTCTTCTTTTTTGGTGAACCAGTGTGCAGCTTTCACCTTAAAGGAAGGTGCAGAATTACTCTTTTCCTGTTTTTATGCAATCAAAGCACAAAAAAGCGGAAATCTGGTTCCCTTTCAAAATATAAAGGGTTTGTGACTTTTAAACAGACCACAGAGTGTGGCAGACATCAGCACCATGTACTTCTTCCTTCGCTCTGTTGGTGAGTGACAACTGCAAAGACTGAGCTACACATGCAAATCAGTTTGATGTGGTTTTTGGAAAACTAATAAATCTGTTATTTTTTGCAGCCATTTTAACTTTGTGTGCCAGTGTCAAGTCTCAAGGTATGTCTGTCATTATTAGTATCAATATTATTCTAATTATTATTAGTAGTAATAGTACTAGTAGTATTCACATTTTGTCAAATAGTGAGAGACCCAGAAGAACATTATAGAAAGTAATTAAAGTTTTTTGTTAGAGAAAAATAAGCCGCTGTTTAAAATTTAACACCAAACCTGTTTAAACCTGACTTCTGCATAAAGTTATTTATCATTTTTTTCTTTGCTACATAATTCCATTTATCTTGCTTCATATATTTGATGTTTTTAGTATGTTTCTACAATGTAGAAAGTAGTGAAAATATTTCAACATTGAATTAGAATTTGTGTCCAAACTTTTGACTGGTAGTTTATGTATGTAAATACACAGAATAGGATTTGAAGGCAAGTCATTTTTAAAGCTTAGTTTCTATACATGTGCTGCATGGATGAGGACAGTGAATGTACACTGTGGAACTTTATACTTACAATACTTTTTGAGTTTTTTTATTAGAGAAACATATAATGTCCATATAATATCGCCCTAACTGTTATTGTTGACTCATACAAATTTGAACCCGTTCCTCCATGGAGAATCAACTCTTGGATTTTGGTGGGTTCACTCACATGAACTACTCGCTTTAGTTCTTAGACTAAGGTCAAGACTTGACTTTTTTTTTTTTAATTTAAGAACATTCACTTTATTCTTCTGTAGCCATTTGTGGTTAGAATGACTTTTGTGTTTAGGATTGTGGTCTTGTTGTGTCACCCACCATCTCTTAAAATTCTGTTCAAGGGCAGAAGTCTTGACATTTTCCTTTAAAATTCTCGTGGTATAGTTCAGAATTTGTTGTTCCATTAATGATGTCATCCAGTCTTCCAAGCCCAAGTGCAACAAAACAACTCCAAACCAGAACACTTATTGAAGCCCTTTCTTCAAACATAATACTTCCCCAAGTCAAGTCAAGTCAATTTTATTTATAGAGCGCTTTTTACAACTGACATCACAAAGCAGCTTTACAGAGTTTATAGAATCCGGGTCCGAGCCCCCAATTAATCAAAGGCAACAGTGGCAAGGAAAAACTCCCTAATTATAAGAAGGAACCAAGGCTCAGAAGGGGAACCTATCCTCCTCTGGTCGACACCGGAGAGTGATAAAGAGAAAACAAACTATGAACAAATAAAACTAAAAGTTCAATATGAAGATACATCTGCAGTTCCTTGGGTGAGATAAAGTAATTTTCTGTCGACGTGTGCTTTGTTTAGTAGGCATGAGGGGATAATCACAGATCTCCCTCCTCATGATCCGGGCAGCAGAGTGAAACAGGATTGCTGGTACCTCAGAGTAGCAGAGAGAGAGATTATTTGGAATGCTCAATGTAATGGATTATTTAGAGTGATGAACGTTGTGGTCTGAGTGCGGGTGCTCCAGCAAAACTCTCTATGACAGCACAGCTAAAGGGGAGAGCCAGGAGGTAGCACAGACATGAGGGCATCCTGGGTCACAAGGCAGCCAACCACTCGACCATCAACAAACCTGAGTGAACGCATTGTGGTGGGGGGCGATAGCACCCAAGCATCCCAGTTTACCAGAAAACTCTGTTTGAGTCTATCCCTTATCTAGATTTAACATAAAGCTTGACTAAACAAATAATTATTAAATATTGAGATTATGTCCCCACACAATATTTGGAAGATTATTCCATAACTGCAGGGCTTTGTAATACAGAATGTAAGAAATGGACATTACATTGATTTCCTGCATAGTTCAGTTACATAAAGTCATTCAGAGTGTGTTTGGTGTGATATGGGTCATTATGAAGAAACTTAGATTTCTTAACTGTGGTTGTGAATGAAATTTACCACCATTTTTCAGACTCTTCACCCCAGTTATGGTATATGTATCTAGAAAATGCTAATCATGCTAAAGTAGCATCAGACTGCATCTCCATGACCACTCGATCGAATAACTTTCTTTGAAAGAGGTTTTAGAGGAACCAGATGTCTGGTTCCATTCACTACTATTGGGCACCACTGAGGCACCCTTTAGCAAGGTCCCGTCCTGCTACAGTTCTTCATGGGTACTTTTGATAATTGGCCTCTGTTTGTGGATGGGTTACGTAGATGCAGAGGTCATATTTTCCTGTGATGCTCTTTGTGAGTGTATTCACAATTACAAAGTCACTCTCACTTCACTTAAATATGCAGAAATGTAGAAAGATAGTTTTTTACCTTCGTTTGAGCAATAATTACAAAAGACAATGCTTTTGTGGAAACATGAAATAGTAAATCTTTGTAGATCCTCTGTTAATCTTTCTTATAATTAGGAGTGCAAGTGTCATTTCTCAAAAAAACTTGTTTTACATGATACTGAATAAATTAATCTTAATCTTAATCTTAATAAATCTTAATTCAGAATCCCACAAAAAAGTCTTCTAAACTAAGAACTTCTAAATAGGTCAAAATGTCTACAGCAGACTATCAACAACTGTGGTTGGCATTGTCAGAATTGTATACCATAATAATGACTGACTAACAAAAATAATATGCTGCCCAACTTTCAATGCCCCTCATTTGTGTTGCAGATGATGAGCCCACACCTATTCCGGTGACAGCCAGAGTTAATGTGAAAACGGGGGAAGCTCGTCTCTTCTCAGGAGAAGACGTCCAACTCACCTGCAGCGTCCCGGATCAACCTGCTGAACAATGGAGCTACAACTGGTTCCTGAATGGTGTGCGTTTGACAGTCTCAGACAGTCTCTACAGTTTGCAAAACACTGTTGTCCAGGAAGGAGGGAACTACACCTGTCAAGGAGAGAAAGGAATTGACACCTGGCCCTATTCACTGCTGACACTTGTAAGCGAGCCGCTCCCTTTGCATGTGGATGGTGAGTTTTCCTGTCCAGTTCATTACAGATGCACTTATTTGTAGGATGATGCACATATTCGGTATTTTTCATGTACACGTATGTTAAACCAACTCTGAAAAACATTTTTTTTTGGGTGCGGGGGGTAATTGTAAGAGAAGTGTGTTTTTTTGAACAAAGGGTCACCTGAAACCAGCCACCAGGCTGTGAGCAAGTAGGCCCTTGAACAAGACACCTAACCCCCAACTGCTCCCCAACGCTGCCACAGTGGCTGCCCACTGCTCTGTGTGTGTGTGTGCTTACTGCCCCCTGGTGGATAAAATGCATAATTTCACCTTGAGAAGTAATAGATCATAATAAATAAATATACTGATTTTGATATCCTGAAAAATATTTTTAAAATACAGAAATAGGACATCTACATGGATTAGGAAATATATTTATTTCTGTAAACTTCAAGTATTTTAGCCCAGAGTCACCTAAACCTCCTGCTCTTCCAGAGCACTATAAGTGCATCATTACATATCAAACCCAAACACCAATACGGTCAAGTAAATATCTACTGATACCAATACGATTGCAATGTCATTGGGCATCAGTTCATTTATAATCATAAAAATCGAAATCCAGTTCCTGCACCCCAACAAGCAATCAGTGGGTGATAGTGTCAGAGAAATCTGTGTAAAAGCAGTGTAGAGAAGCAGGTAGATTCAGAAGGTGAATTCAGCCTCATCCCTGTATAGTGGAATGATGAATAGATGCCGTGCAGTTTGACAGATGTGATCTATATGGGTTATAAGATGACTAATGGCTATAATTGGGCAAAAAAGTTCTGGTGTATAAATGGGCAAAATGAGTATGGAAGGGTGACAGATGTACGTATATATTCTTATTAATGATTTCTTTCACATTCCGTTGAGTTCTGGATACGAAACAGATGAGTGAGCGGTACAAACTCCAGTGACTGTTTGTCTACTGAAGGCCATTAACTGCCCTTTTTATCACGCCAAATAATTACTGATGAACACTTTATGGTACAGATGGGGAAGCTCTTATTCAGTGGAACTTAAAAGACTAAAAACGTTTAATATATTTCTAGTCTTTCATTCAGAAATTTTCATAATTTTAGAAAATAAAATTAAAGCACTGCATTAAAATATAAACATTTACCAACACATTTCCATTTTTCTACACTAAACATATTTCAGACAGTAAGACTCTAGCATTCTGGCTACTGAGTGCTGATTGGCTGCCAAGGTGAGCAGATCATTGGCTGTTTTGCTCACTGATGTACATGAGTCCTTTTATGTGTATATACAATATATATATATATATAGTTTTTTTTTCTATATTTGGGTTTCTGGGGGTTAAAGGCAGGCAGCTTTTAGCTATTTTAGATCAAATGAATATTTAAATATTATTCAAATTCATTTTTATCCTTGTGTTGCATCCTGCTGCTGTATCTGTCTCTGATGGTTTCTGTTGTGTTTCTTTTCTTCAAAAGGTGGATGGGCTCTGCTGCGAGTCCCAGCGGAGCCTTTACTGATCGAAGAGACAATGACTCTGACCTGCCGCATTCTTGGTGACCCCATGCTAGTGGACGTGATATTCTACAAGGATGGGATTGAGATCCAGAAGCAGAAACACAAAGACTTGGTGTTTCGCAACGTCACTCTGAAGGACCAGGGCAGTTACTGGTGCAGGGCCACGTGGATTCAGCGGCGCTTTGATTATCAGTCTGCCCAGTCGCTGCCTGCCTTTGTAACCGTGTTAGGTAAGACAGACAAACAAACCCAGGGGACAGGAAGTGATGTGAATGTCCAATGAAGGAAATCTTCATGGAGAAACAAGTGAACCTGCATCAGGGTTGCAAGTCTAAGTCCAGTGTTCTGTCCATCCACACTACGTATCGAGATGGGCTACTGCGCATGGTCACTTCCACATTCTTGGGTTTCATCCCCACATCCATAGATAAGTGGTGCCTTGCATTGGACTTTTAGAAAAACACACTGGCCAATCAAATGCTCCTTTTGTTCATACAGAGTTAATATTTATAATTTGTTATTTGATTTTAAACTAAAAGCAACTTGATAGTGTTTATTGGCCTATCAAGATAGATTATCTTATTTTTTAAATGTTAAGAATATATTATTGAGCAAAAAGCATAAATAAAGATGCTGTAATGAGAGTTAAATCTGTATAAAATATATATAGCTGTAAATTCATAAGGTAGCTTTTTTTTACTCGACAAAGCAACTTGACTCGACAGAACACCGGCCCAGGCATCACTAAGGTACCATCCCGCTACACTGGGCAGTTAAATGCCCCAATGTGCAGATGGGTTAAATGCAGAGGCTGCAGTTGTCATGGCGTTTGATTTTGTATGTTTTGTTCAATATATGTCATATTATGGTATAATATCTTAAAGTCAGACACTGGTATAATGGTTTATATGGTTTATCCAACTTCATATAAACATATATACACATATACAATATATGAAGTTGGATAAACTTTTACCAGTGTTACGTATTACATATATACTGGAAGTTTAGGCCTGATGGTTTGCAGAGCTGCTCCACTGGGATCCATTGTTTCATATCTTGAGGTATATTTCTGATGTCTAATCATATTGTGCATTGGTTAAACCTCAAAGTTTACAATACAGTTTGTTTACTTGTGTAATGAGGTGTGTTTACAATAACAACACGTCACTTTCACTTCAATTTCAATCTAGCATATCTATTTAAAGAATTATTCAGTATAATTCTTAAAGGAATACTTCTACTAATAAAAAGTGCCCTTAGTAGGAATGGATCATGATTTTCAAATATTGAAATTGTCATTAAATTATAACCAATTGAATAATTTATGTGACTCGTCTTCAACAAATAGATTTTCCACTGCCTTTATGACCTCAAGTAATGAGCTACTACTTCCAGAAATGTCTTTAAAAGGTATTTGTCGACTGTCAACAAAAGACCAACATGCTGGTAAATTGTGTGTGGATCTGTGAGAATAGATGCTACTGTACAAACAATAGAAATGCGCAAAGACAGCTATACAAAAATAAACAATGACACCCCACCAACAAGCAGACATAGTGTATAATGGCAGGTTAAGAAGATGGCACCTCCCCTGATTCCCATTCTAATCGCTTTCTTCATGTTGCACTTCAGTTCGGACAGTTTTCTATTGCTAAGTAAAGAATCTGCATCAGACAGTCTGGGCGACTTGAAACTGTGGTCAATACTTTAGCGCTTTCAGTCAAAACATGCTAGTTTAACAGAACAGGCAGCAATACACGTTTAGATTGATGATGATGTTGGTCTTCTGGTATCGTGATACAACACTTGGTATCGGTGTAGTTTGTGGACAATCCTAGCAGCATCTATAATCATGATTTCTGCCACCTATGTCTCCTGCCTGCCGGACCCTCATCATGGCCCACCTGCTCACTAGACACTGCAGTGCTTCTCCATC
>JBBIGC010159823.1:0-16823 GCA_037576955.1 Lepidarchus adonis
TATATATATTTGGAAGCTTTGCAGTATATATATATATATATATATATATATATATATATATATATATATATATACACACAAATATATAATAATATAAGATGATAATAATAATAATTATGATTATTATTATGTATTAATATTTGGAAGCTTTGCAGTAATTAAATCCAACAATGCCATAGCAGAATCTGCTTGAGCACCTGAGGTCCACAGGTCAAACGTGGTCACTGCTGGATGTTTTTGTTTGGTTGATTATTCATGGCCAAGTGTTGACATATGTGACCTCAGTAAAAACCCTGTGTCAAAAAATCAGTGTCTGATACACTTATACTAGCACCACACATGCACTACCGTAATATACCATGAATAAATTCATGACACAAAGACATAAGGTCCACCTTTCAAATAACATTTAGTCAATTGTGGTCCTGTTGTGGGAAACTATGGCCAAAGAAGGCTGGATGGGCCTCAGTCTGTAACTGTAAGCTTATATAGTGGAGTTATAAGGTAGGTGCTCTTAATAAAGTGGCCAGTAAGTGTAGCGCTCATGTTTTTTGGTCATTTTATGGTTTAAAAGTTCAAACAACTTCAAGAAATATCTATGTACTTTCTAGCCCTCCTTTATCATTTCCTTTTTCTTGAGAATCAGATAACTAAACAATCTCCAGGCTCCATCCGCGGCCCTACTCACCAAGCTTTTTAGCAGCCTCGACACACAGCTCCTCCGCTGAATGGCGGCCTCTGAGGTGGATGATCTGGTGTGTATCAGGCAAATAAAAATGGACCTCCAGACCTTGTAGAATGGGCGGCATCATGGAAAGGGTCTTTTTCTTTTGCTGTAACTTCTCAATGACATGTCGGCCAAACTCCATCTCCCCCACACCACAGAAGATCTGGAGAAAGGGTTGACCATGATAATAAGAGTTATAATATGTGTTTAGATATACATACATATGCCATTCAGTGTTAATTAATACAACCTCAGTCAGATGAGAGCTGACAATAAAAGCTGACAATCAAATATAAGGAAGAACCTCAACGTCACATGAGGAACGTGCTTTTCTCATTTGTAAAAGTTAGACTTACCAGTGAGATTCTGTTTTCAAAGGTGAACTTCTTCCTTATTATTTAAAGTTAAAAGCTCCATTTTTGTGTTGTAAAAGCAGCAGTGTCTACAGAATCCACAATATAGCACAATATTTGACTTCCTTGTAAGCCAGGGCAGAGGTTCTCGTAAATGGTGTATGAAGCTTGAAACCTGATTGGTCCGTGGTGGGTCTTTTTCTGGTGTTGGTCTAGTGACATCAGCAAGGTTTAACCCTGCACTGGCTAGAAATTCACTGCTGCTGCTGACTGCCTCTCTACTGAAACTCTGAATTGTCCCTTTAAGGCCAAAGGCTCTTTTTTACATTTACTCCCCCTGCAAATGTCATTTTACTGGGAAAGATTGACTCACAGCACAGACCACATATTCATTATTCACAAACACACAAAGTCAACCCTCGTCCTGAAAGCCCTCAGCTGTGCATAGTTTACACTTTCCATTCTATCAAAACAGGCAACCCACGTCCTTAAAAACCAAATGTTCTTCACTGAAACTGAAGTGTTAAACATAATATGAAAACATTGCTGAAAATCAACATATATCTGCCTCTCACCTGCATTTGAACTCAAACTGACGTTTTAAGGAGTGTGTCACTATGCACTGCTTTTGGATGAGGCACAATAAAGGGCAGTAAAAAAAAAGGTTTAAATTCTAACATATTCATTAAATAAATAAATAAATAAATATAATTATTCATTAAATAATATTGACACATTTGCTGATGCTCTTCCTATCTTTATCAGCGACTTTTGGAAGTGGTTCAGACCAAAAGTCTAGTCCATTTTAAGTCATCCTTCTACTGAATCCTAACTATAGAAATCAGTAATACATTCGTACTGCTTATATGTTTCAGTGGTTAGCTCATAGCAAAAAAATCCTGTGTATATTTAACATGGGTTTGCTCATATTTGAGATTTGATCATATGTAAGAATGCAAGAGCATACAGAGGCCTGTTTGAGTGATGAAATGTTTGAGCTAAATTGAGGCAAATTTTTATAATATGTGGATAAATGAGATCTAATGTTCTCCAACAGATGTGTATTACTCTGTTTATCAGACCTGTCTACTATTAGTAACGATATAAATCATAAAAAAAGGATTTAATGTATTAAGAAATGCACGTATGTGTTTCAGATAAAAAAAAAGTACAAAAAGTAATATAATTATGTTTTTTGACCATATTAAAAACTAAGCATGTACAATTATGTTGGCTGTTTTAGACTGAAATACGCTGGATGTTCACTTCAGAGCTGGAAATACGTTACGAGATGAGTTTTGTGGGGTTTTTTACTAGTGAGAAGTGAGAATATTGTTTACCTCAGCGCGGCCTGTGCTTTAGTCATGTCAGCTGCTCCTTTAAGAAAGTCTGAAGCTGAGAGGAAATAGGAAGTCTGTGTTATGAACACTTTAGCACAAAGAACCTAAAACGAAAGCGATTCTTGAAGAATGGCGGGGATAAAAGGTGACACTGAGCCAAATTTGTTCACTTTTTTGTCTCTTTTTTTCCCTCAAAACTCCGTTTTGCTATAAAGCTAGTTTAGTTAGCGTTAGCATTAGCGATGTGCGCTCAGGTCGCCTAACGCTGTGAAGTGGCACCTACAACTTATGTTGAGGGATTTTTCAAGGATTTTATGGCGACGATGAATATATAATACGCAGCTGTGGTATTTAAAACATTTATTAAATTAAGCTGTGACTGTTAGAACAAGTGTCATGGGGCAAGTTCGCTTAAAATGTATTCATATTTATATATATGTGGCAGCGGTGGTCAGTTTGACCCCAGTTAGGATAATTTTGCTGATTGGAGAAATACTAATGAACTTGCGTAGTACCTTATTCTTTTATATATGTATATATATTTTTCTGACAAAGTCTTCCACAAGTTAACTTTGTGTCTTAACACACCATGTCCTACAGGGGGCGCCAGAGTCTAAGGCTGCCTCCCACTCCAGCAGTGGGTCCCCAAGCTAGTCCAGGGCACCTTCTGCCCTGCACACTTACCTATTCCAGCTATTTCGGTTTATCTTCAAGCTCATCAGCTGTATCAAAGGCAAAAGCTGTGCATGGCAGTTTGTCACCAGGACTGGCTTTGGGCACCCCTGCACGTTTTGCCCATCCATGTGTGATGAAATAAAAAATGTCTTCTTGCAGCTCTGGTTGGCTTGTCCTTCAGTGGTGCCCTAGGACTGACTTTTCTGCTGTTGGGCTGCGCGCTGGAGGACTTTGGGTATGTTTTTGTCACCTGCCTATTCACACGGGTGTCTGTGCTATTTGATCTCATACACTGTGTTAGAGTGTTGCTGCATTTGAGTCATGTCTTGGTTTCTGTCCTCCAACAGAGTGTACTGGCCACTGTTTGTCCTGATCTTCTACGTGTTGTCTCCCCTGCCACACTTCATAGCCACTAGATGTGGAGATGGAGATGATTCTTCAAGCAGCGCATGCAGGGAGCTTGCCCACTTTCTCACTACTGGCATTGTAATATCGGCATTTGGGCTGCCCATCATACTTGCACGGAAGGAAGTGGTAAGGAAAACATTGCATTAAATTTTCCCTGTCCTTCCTTTACACAAAAAAAGAATCAGCTGAGACATGCTTGGTGTCTATAGTCCAAAGATGGTCATAAAAGAAAGTAATGGCAGCTTGGGTGGCAGTATTGTAATATTTATGGCTATTGTAATAAAATACATCACATTGTGCTGCAGTAAGCTTTTATAAATGTATTGTGGGTATCGTCAGTACTAAATGATACAGTAAGGCAAAAAGTTATTTTGCAGCCACTGATTCTGCAAGTTGTCCTGCTTAAAAAGATCTGAAAAGGTCTGTAATGTTTATCATAGGTTCACTTCAGCTGTGAGAAACAGAATGTAAAAATCACTGCATGATTTTAAAAGATTATATTTGTATAATGGTGCAGAAAGAAAGTGATCGATCAATAACAAAAGTTCACCGCAATACTTTGTAATGTAACCTTGGTTGGACAAATGTTTCCTGTAGGTCTTCACCAGGTTTGCACACACTGTAGCTAGTATTTTGGCCCATTCTTCCATGCAAATCTTATCAGGAGCTGTGACGTTTTGGGGCTGTTGCTGGGCAACACAGATTTTCAACTCCCTCCACAAATTCTGTATTAGATTTAGGCTAGGCCACTCCAGTACCTTGACAGCATTTTTACGTAGCCACTTCTTTGTTGCCTGGGTGGTTTGTTTGGGATCGTTGTCATGCTGGAAGATTCAGCCACGGTTCATCTTGAATGCTCTCGCTGATGGAAGGAGGTTTTTGCCCAAAATCTTTCGATACATGGCCCCGGTGATCCTTTCCTTAATATGGATCAGTTGTCCTGTCCGCTTTGCAGAAAAGCAGCTCCAAAGCATAATGTTTCCACATCCATGCTTCACAGTGGGTATGATGTTCTTGGGATGCAACTCAGCATTCTTCCCCCTCCAAACACGGCAAGTTGCATTTATACCAAAGAGTTCCATTTTGGTCTCATCTGACCACATGACATCCAGATTGTCTCTGGCAAACTTTAGACAGTCCTGGACATGTGCAGACTTAAGCAGGGGGACCTTTCAAACACTGCAGGATTTTAATCCATGACGACGTAGTGTTTTACTAATAGAAACTTTTATAACTATGGTCCCAGCTGTCTTCAGATCATTGACCAGTTCCCCCCGTGTAGTTCTGGGCTGGTTCCTCACTGTTGATCATTTGTATCCATGAAGTGAGATCTTGCATGGAGCCCCAGGTTAAGGGAGATTGTCAGTGTTCTTTTATTTATTCTACTAATTGCTCCAATAGTTGTAGGTCGGCTTATCCCAGTCTTGTGCAGGTGTACATTCTTGTCCCTGGTGTCGTTAGACAACTCTCTGTTCTTGGCCATGGTGGAGGTTGAAGTGTGACTGTTTGAAGGTGTGTACAGGTGTCTTTTATACAGATAACGAATTCAAACAGGTGCCATTAATACAGGTAACGAGTGGTGGATAGAAGAGCTTCTTAAAGAAGTAGTTAAGGGCCAGTTTGACTTGTTTGTAGGTGCTAAATACTTATTTTCTGCACCATTATACAAATTGTATGATTTTTAAATAATTTATGTGATTTCTTGCCTTTTTTTTCTTCATTCTGTCTCTCACAGTTGAAGTGAGTCTATGATGAACATTACAGACCTCTCTCATCTTAAGTGGGATACCTTGCAGAATTGGTGGCTGTTTAACTGTATGTAGAAAAATGCCACATTCAATGTACCAAAGGCTAGGTTTCTCAAATTTGTCTTGAACTAAGATTTTGAATGGAGATTTTCCATTGAACAGACAATACTTTCCATAATCAGGCTAAAAACTGGCCCTGAATAAAAAAAATTCTTGATTTATAGTGATTATAGGTATGCATTATATGTATGTATTGATATCTATATACAGGTAGATCTAAAAATAAATTTCTTGACAATCCTTTCAGAAAGTGAAATCCATATATAGATTCATTACACATGGAGTGAAATATGTCACGCTTTTATTTTTTGGAATTTCAATTATGGCTTACAGATAATAAAACCTAAATTTAATGTCTCAGAAAATTAGAATGTTACATAAGATCAATCAAAAAGGGATATTTTAAGCATTAATATCAGGCTTCTGAAAAGTTTGTTCATTCCTATGCACTCAATACTTGGTTGGGTTCCTTCTGAATGAATTACTGCATCAATGTGACGTGGTATGGAGGATATCAGCCTGTGGCTCTGCTGAGGTGTGATGGAAGCTCAGGTTACCCTCACCTTCCTCTTGACAGTAGTCTATAGATTCTCTATGGGTTCAGGTCAGGTGAGTTTGCTGGCCATTTAAGCACAGTAACACCCTGGTCGTTGAACCAGCTTTTGGTTCCTTTGGCAGTGTGGGCAGGTGCCAAGTCCTGCTGGAAGATGAAATCAGCATCTCCATAAAGCTTGTCAGCAGAAAGAAGCATGAAGTTCTCTAAGATTTTCTGGTAGATGCTGTGTTGACTGTGGACTTCAGAAAACACAGTGACCAACACCAGCAGATGACATGGCCCCAAATAATCAATGACTGTGGAAACTTCACACTGGATTTCAAGCATTGTGGATTCTGTGCCTCTTCACTCTTCCTCCAGACTCTGGGACCTTGATTTCCAAATGAGACAACATTTACATTCATCTGAAAAGACGACTTTTTCTCCTTAACCGAGGTAAGATATTTCAGAAGTCTCTGGATCAGGAGCCGCTTTACACGAGGAATGTGACATTTGTAGCCCATGTCTAGGATTTGTGTGTGTGTAGTGGCTCGTGATGCACTGACTCTAGCCTATTTTGCTTGGCAATCCTCTCAAGGCTGCAGTTGTCCCTGTTGTCCCTGACAACCAGCTTTTTTTAGCAATTACCTTTTGTGGCTTACCCTCCTTGTGGAGGGTGTCAATGGCTGTGTTTTTTCACATCTGTCAAGTCAGAAGTCTTCACCATGATTGTGTAGCCTCCTGACCCAGACTGAGACCATTTAAAGGCTCAGGAAACCTTTGCAGGTGTTTTGAGTTAATTAGCTGATAAGGATGTGCCACCATGACTTTCCAAGATTTCACTTTTTCACAATATTCTAACTTTCTGAGGCAGTACATTTTGGGATTTATTATCTGAAATCAAGAAATAAAGGCCTGACATATTTCACTCTATGTAGTGAATCTATATGATATAATATATGGATTTCACTTTCTGAAAGGAATGTCAAGAAATATTGAACTTATTCATGATATTCTTTTTCTTTGATGTACCTATATGTGATTATATGTATGCATTGCCAGATCATGCATGTAGTGGCATCCTGAATTTGGGCTGTAAAATTGTCCATTAAAGACAATACTTCATGCAGAAACAACATAAGCAAGTCTATTTAAACAGTGTAACACAAGAGGGAGTGTTATCACAAAAAACATCACTGCTGTTCTTTGGTCCCAGCAGTCTGTAAATCACCTTGTTTTTTTTTAAAGTTCTGTTAATTGCAGTTTGTTTAGCTCCCAACCAAACAGCATGCTTGAGGTACATCAACAGATTTGGAATTTGAGACAAGGTTATGGTTGCCCTCTTTTTAAAATTCTTACAAAAAAGTTGCAGCTTAAATAAAATTGCTGCAGTTTGAAATCTGAAAATGTTCTGCAGTTCACACAAAGTCCAGATCAAATATTGGTCTGATAAATGAAGATGATGTCATGTAAGTCACTTCTATTTGTATTATTAGTTCTGATTCCTAAATGTAACTATTTTGTCTTCAATTCTTTATGCTAATTTTTAATTTAATTGCAAAATTTAATATTTGTAGTTTATTGTAACCCTGTCTTGGCCAATATGTAGTACATTAATTTCCCACCACAGGGCCAAGACCAAAACTTTGGGCAACACTGTTATAGTATTTAATGTATTTGTTTTTGAAGAAGTTATGGAAAAAATAATGCATACTGTAAATGGTTAATAAAGATATAAGACATAATACATAAACATAATGGACAAACACAGTCTGAAGCAAGCAGTTGAGGCTCGCAATGTGACTGATTCTAATTGACAGTGTAATCTTCTCGTTAGCTATTTTAGCGTCATAGCTCCAAAATTTCACACACTGAGCGTCTTTGTTGTAGGGCTGGCATGAATAATTCAGATATTCGAGTAGACATTTGTAATATGGGTATGTTTTTCCATATGTAATGTTGGGATAGTTTAGCTTTCAAATCCAAAATCCAAATCAGAATACTCATGCTTTCTTCCCAACATTTTTAGAGGTAATTTATCACTGTTTAATTAAAACATTTGATCATAAAATACAAGATCTGTACAAATTTAGCATAAAAGCTGTAATAATTTACAGTCCCTCACCACCGAAGTTACTACACTCTCAATGTAATTCATAAAGCTGAATGTGGCTATTTATTTGTAGTTTTTTCTTAAATGTAACTTTATTTATGCTCTTTATTCTGCATTGGTGTTACTTTATAATCAGTCAGAATGTTTCCTTATTGGAATGTTATTTTACAGCATAATGCAGTATTTCTATCTGTACCTTTTGTAAGAAAGTGTAAAACTATCAAAAACTGAAATATTGACATTTGTAAAAGGTGAATGTGCACACAAAATGGGTAAATATGAAGTAATCATTTGTATACTAAAAAAAACAAAAGTATTTGAAGAAACTGTTCCATTACTTTATGGGACTGCAGCATCATTTTATGAGGTAAAATTGTTCAAAATCTGATGACTCTTTAAATGAATGTCATCCACAGATTAAGTGGGGAGCCTGTGGGCTGGTGATGGCAGGCAATGGCGTCATCTTCTCCACCATTCTGGGTTTCTTTCTGGTCTTCGGCGGTGGAGATGATTTCAGCTGGGAGCAGTGGTAGAGGCCTGTGACCACACAGTGCAGGACTGAGGGTAAAACCTCATGCCTGCTTTTCTGGAGTTGCAGGGGGAGGGAGGGGAAGGGGGATGTGCAATAGAGGAAC
Source organism: Lepidarchus adonis (assembly GCA_037576955.1). Classification (NCBI taxonomy): domain Eukaryota; kingdom Metazoa; phylum Chordata; class Actinopteri; order Characiformes; family Lepidarchidae; genus Lepidarchus; species Lepidarchus adonis. Next base: position 8,595 of record JBBIGC010159823.1, read on the forward strand.
ACTAAGGCCAAACTTCACTGCTCACAGTAACTACGGCAATGCTAAGTGAGGAGAGAGGGTTAGTATGGACATGGGCTGAGACGAGCGGTCTCTTGAGAGTTTCATTGACCCAGTCTGGTCTCCTTATACTTCAAACTCTCATTCCACACTTGTAGTAGAGCTTAATGCTCTGCCCATAGCTCAGCACACGCAGTTAGTGTTTGGTGCTTTATTCTGGATTCATCACCGTTGTTGTTCTGACGTGTTACTGACTCTCGGACTTCCAAAAAATAGTTGAGTCTATAGAAGTGGCGACAATACACACAATAATGCTAAATTCCAAAGATTTCTTCCTGGGAAATTGTAGAACACTGCAAGTGTAAAGGTTAGCCACTGACAAAAATCATAAAAGATCATTGTGTCAAGACAAAGCCTCTGCCGTACGGCAACGTATCAGCAGAAAAAAAAAAACCCTCATTGCAACGGTGACTGCATGGGTTTGTTCTGCGTGATGCTGCTGCCTGATGTGATTCATCATTGCTCTTTCCTTATAAAGAACCCTTTCTAAAACTTAAATCAGACAAACTCCTTCCTATTTCAGCTGATTATTAGTATTCTACGCTCAACAAAACTCTCTTTGAGTTTTCAAACTAGAGCACACACTGGCTTGACGTTAATCTAATTTCTGATTTTTTTTTTCTGTGCAGTGGTGGCCAAATGACTGAGACCACACTGAAACTTGGGGATTTCTTTCATTTACACCTGAGCATGGGAGTTTTTTATGTAAACGAAAGAAATGTTTTCCAGGGAACCATGTCAACTCCCTGTTTTTGCTTAAATTGAAGCAGATTTGGGACAAAAAACTTACTGAAATTGAAAAGGTTTCAAAATGGAAGGATTTTTAATGGTGGTCTAAAACCTTTGGCTCCCACTTTTCATAGCTTTAAGCACATTGGAATGGACTTTTAGCATAAAATGTGCTGGTATTTAACTTCAGACACAATTTCACATTATTCCTGTATTTTTAATCTGGTCAAGTCCCTATATTGGGCAACTCAACATACCCAACTTGGTGTGTAGCTCCAAACCTCCATGAATGAGGTCATCCCTCATTTTAAGACTTTTTCTTCTTTTGCTGTGGATGCGGATGTGGATGCCCAATCGGCCTTTAAATCTTCCAGTTCCTCTTTGTTTTCTTCACAATTCTCCGCAGGAGATTTAAATGACTTGCACACTTACTGTCTATAATTTTTTACTATCTTTTTTTACCAGCATCCTACAGATACAAACCTGGCTGTTAATGTGTAATTAATGAATTTACATCATGTACATCGTTGCCTTAAGCTTTTTCTGCATTCTGAAGACGCTTTTCCTTTTATTAAAACAGGAACAATGCCGTTACTAACCGAAATATCAAATATTTACAATGTTTATGTCTGAACCATCACACTTGTCAAGACTGAGCCCATGTCCATACTCCTCCTCAGTCCCTGATAACAACATTATTTGGAAGAACTGTTTTATTGGCAGAGCAGCAGTGTATCATTGCCATGTTTCCATGTTTCGCACCATTTAGGCCTTAACGTTTTGTATCCCCGTTTACATAAGCATTACCAAAGCACACCCCTTCCAGTCCTTCCTCTTATCAATCCTAGCTTCATACAAACCCAGAGTTTCTCCTACAGTAAATACCTAAACGCATGTAAGGCCGGGAAAAGCCATAACACAAAGACACAAGTTTTGCCTTCCATTAAATTTGTGTGGGTGGGTGTTGGTTACCATTGCAAAAATGGTCTTTTCTACATATTTTTTATTAAAAACAGTAGTTTACTGTCATTTTTGTCCTAAAATCACAAATCTCCATGACTTACTCTACTATATTTGATCCAGACTGACACAGTTTTGTATTTACATCAGGGGCGTCCAGTCCTGAAGGGCACAGTGTAGTCGGTCCCTCCTCAGACACACCTGGTTCTGCTCACCGGTTCATTTCCTGCTTTACTGAGTGTGTTTGAGAAGGAGAGCTACCAAACTGTTGGACTTTGGGCACCGCTGATCTACATATATATGAAGTCACTTTGTGTACAGTTCTTATGCAACTTATATTTTTGTAGCTTTAATGTCTTTGGGTTTCGACTGCCTCATTACATCATGATCCCATAACCGATTTGATCTCGTTGTTTTTTCTTAACCAATCTTTCCGAGCATGTCGCATCGTTTTCCATTGAGCTGCAGCTTCATGCGTTTATTATGAGCATCTGCAAACATCTTTCATTTGATTGTGTATATATGCTATTTCAAAAATAAAGCACTTCAACACTGTCCAGCGCTGTTACATTTATTAAAATCGTCGCAGAATTTTGGTCAGTCTGAACTTTGGTGCCATCTCATGAATACAAGCTTTAATTGCAGCAGCAGATTCTGCAGCAGGGAGTCTTCTTTGGGGATTGCTATTTTGAAAAATTGTCAGAACCTCTGCTTCCATGTTTGTGCCGACCTTCTTTTCATCTGCTTGCTTTTGTACTTGGTTTGGCTGCCCACATTACAGGACCTCTATTTACAGCTAAAATGGTGGCATGAAACACAAAACTCCTCCGCCACCCACGGAGTGCATTCGGCTGCGATTTGGCACTCTCCAGCTTTATACACACACACACACAGACACACACACACACATACAAACACATACATACACACACACAAGTAATACTGGAAGAAACAGAAGATGCAGAGACACCCTACCTCCGAGGCAAAGCCAAATTACCCTTATCTTTTACAATGCCCTGGCATTTTTTTATAAACCCCCCCCTTGTAGCTCCACCTTGCTTTTTAAACACTGCACCCCATCCTGTAGTCCTTCATCGATGGTGGGTTTCTGACTACAGAACCTCTGTTGTTCAGTAATTTTTGGGTGGGGAAACACTAGAACTAGTGACCTAGTGTCAAGACAGGTATTTTTAATAAAGTGGCCAGTGAGTACACGCACAAGGTGTTTCTAATAAAGTGGCCAGTCAGTGGAAGCATGAGGCAGGTGTTTCTAATGAAGTGGCTAGTGAGTGAAAGCACAAGGAAGCAGTGTTTCTAATAAAGTGGCCAGTGAAGAAGCACAAGCTGGGGTCTGTAATGAAGAGGATGGTGAGCACTGTGCTTCTCCCTCAGACATTAATGAGCTGTTGTGTGTGACAGAACTCAGGAGGCGGTTTCAGCTGCGGGGTGTTGTGAACAGGGAGCACGCACCCTAGCAGAGCACGTGAGGACAGAAGCTTGATCTACTCACTTCAGATTACTTTTAATTGAGATGATTGGACTTGTTTGTCATTCCATGGTTGGCAAACCAAAAATTCAGGACATTACCACGTTGTATATGCATCAATCAGCCAAAACATTAAGACCAAGACTAATACTGAGCTCTGGTTTGTTTTGATCCCTTTCTTCACCTACCAGTGGTGTTAGTGTTGGTGGGTGATGGGTGTAACTCTGTGTTATTGAATAATAGACTGTGCAGTTGCCTGATTGGCTAAAATGTTGCATAGCAATAAGATGGAGATGGGAGCGCCAGTGGTTCTCATGGGTTCCCCATTACAGAAAACTCCTGACTTGGAGAACCCCTGTATTGCTAATCGGTGCCTTCCCTCAGCAAGCCGCTGGGGCAAATGGGGCAAAGTCTAGGACTATGACGGTGTTATAACGGCAGCGTCTGTGTCTGCTCCATTTAAGCAACTGAGTTAATGCAGCTCCTCATCTTTGATCTGATGTGTTTTTATCCGACCAGCCGGTGGTGCCACATCAAAGTCCCAACACATCCAAGTTTGGAAGTGATCTGTCCCTGTGCGATGGAAAAGCAGAACAATGTCTGAAATGAAGGAGCAGAAGAGAGGGTGACAGGCTTTATGCCAGAGGCGGCTGTCAGGCTTTTTCTGGGCAGCTCTTCGCCGCCAGTTAAATAAACGAGTGGTCTGCAGACGTAGGCCGCAGTGCCAGTGGTGTGGCTTGGTAATGACACCCTCCCAACCCCCACCCCCCAGGGGGCCGCTCTATTTTTAAGCAGACTCCATGATGAAACCCTTAAACTAGAGGTGGGAGATGATGTGCAGGGTCTCAGCTAAAGGACTTTGTGCTGTACACTGATCAGCCATAACATTAACACCACCTGCCTAATACTCTGGTGGCGTACTACTCTGGTAATACACTGCTGGTTGTGGTGCTCTGTGTGTTCTGACCCATTTCTGTCAGAGGCAGCGTTAACATTTTGCACAGCCTTCACTCCCCATGTGCGTCAATGAGCCACGGGTGCCCGTGAGGTTCATAGCAGATCTGTTTTTATTGTAAAGCGACCTTGGAATTGTGAAAAGCGCTATATAAATATAACCTTCTTCTTCTTCTTCTTCTTCTTCTTCTTCTTCTTATTATCAGCAGTATGATTTGCTTGCAAATGAGGCTTGAGACACTATATATTATGTTGATCAGTAACAAGAGTATTGCTGTTCGACAACTGCGGACGGGAATGCTGGGTGATGTGTAATGAATTGCCATATGATGGACAATGACATCTGAGATGGGGTCTCATGTTAATAGAAGGTAATGTGATACTGCAGCCAGAAGGTGGTGGTAATGCATATAAAAGCTGTTTGCAAATCACCATTATGCAAGAGTATTATATGATGATGTATGTATTTCGGGTCGTCCATCAGCTGAACCTTAGGCTACCGTCTTATGGTTAATACATTGCCAGTGGAAAACAACTGGCCATCACTATTGCTCTATCATGCAAACAAGAAGCCATATGTGAACATGATCCAGAAGTGCCACTGTCTTCTCTAGACCAACGATCTTTTACAATATTGAGACAAAGTGGAGAACTGTTCTGTGGTCAAACGAACTGAGATTCTTTTTGGAAAACATGGATGCTGCTTCCTGTGGACTAAAAAGAAGAAGCATCTGGTTTGTTGCCTACGTTTTTGATGGTTTTGGGGTGTATTGATGTCTATGCCAATGTGGACTTCTGGAAAGAATACATCACTGTTAAAAATACAGTTGTGCTCATAAGTTTACATACCCTGCCAGAATTTGTGTTAATATGGAAGATACACAACTTAATATTTTTCCGAGAATATGAATGATAACACAGAAACATTTGGGTAGTTTCTGTTATAATTATCATTTTTAAAAGACAACACTGTTGTTTGACAATAAATGGCTTCAGCCAAACAGTTATCATTCATATTCTCTGACAAATGGCCAAGAAATCACGAGTTCTTTCAGGGTGTATACAGTCATTAGAGCAACATTTGCTCTCACCAGGCAACATCTTTTTCAAGCTAGGCCTTGCATAACAATGCTAAACTGTATACTGCATCTATTATAACAGAATGGCTTTATAGTAGAAGACGGGTGCTGAACTGACCTGCCTGCAGTTCAGACCTTTCACACGCTGGAAACATTTGGTCCATTATGACATGAAATATACATCAAAGCTACTATCCAATATCAGACAACAATGGAACAACATATCTCTCCCAAAGGTCCAGTAACTGGAATGTTTACAGACTGTTGTTAAACAGATGTGTTGCTGCCATTACATTCAAAATGTCTTTATTTTTACTTAAAATTGTACATTAACAGTTTAAACATTAGGTATGTTTTGTATCTTGTGAATAAAATATGGGTTTATAATATGGGATTTTTTAATTTTTTACACACAATCCCAACATTTTAGGAAATTGGAGTTGTTTTCAATAACAGTATAGAGTGTGTATATAGTATATATGTGTGTGTGTATACCAATATACTGTGTATGTATATACACACACACACACACACACACACACACACACACACACACACACGAATATATATATATACATATATATACCATAGGGGAGTTTTGAGTGTGACTGTTTGAGGTTGTGGTGTCTTTCACACAGATAACGAGTTCAAACAGGTTCCATTAATACAAGTGACAAGTGGAGGATAGAAGAGCTTCTTAAAGAAGACGTTACAGGTCTGAGAGCCAGAAATCTTACTTGTTTGTAGGTGACCAAATACTTATTTTCCACCATAATTTGCAAATAAAATCTTTAAAAATCAGGCAATGTGATTTTCTGGATTTTTTTTCCTCATTTTGTCTCTCATAGTTAAGGTAAAGCTATGATGAAAATTACAGGCCTCTCTCATCTTTTTTAGTGGGAGAACTTGCACAATTTGTCGCTGACTAAATATTTTTAGTATTTAGCTGCAGCTAACAAATGACTACATTAATATGAGTAATTTTTGTTATGTTCTTCATTATTTATTATTTTAGCATTTTTGTGTTTATTATTATTATTCTAATTATGAATTACTCATGAATAATGAATAACTGATCTAGTGCTGGACTTTCAGACATGTTTTTGGCCTTTCTTTTCGCTAATCAAAAGTATTGATCGTTGTTTCCAGCCTAATGATGCATACTCTGATTGTCCTCACTATGATGTAACAAGCAGATCGATTTGTCATCAATGTGTCATTGAACCTTGAAATTCTGATACACTGGCTGAGTTATTCCAGCCTGTAGGAGATCCTCTAGTGTGCTGAAGTTTTAATTCATAATTTATCTTGAGGAATACAGCAAATGCATAATTCATGGTTGGTGTTGAGATGCACTGGTTGAAGAGTCAATTGATAAATACAGTCCACTCACTATGTTCTTGGTTGAAAGTGAAGGAGGCCAGAGCAACTTGTATGAAGTTAAGGGTTACAGGGAAGGAACCTCCAGTGGCTGTGGAGCTCTGCATCAGGGTAACCGTTGCCTGGAAACAGCCTTGCTTTTTTCATGTGTTTGCTTCTTTATTTTTGATGGGTACTTTGGCCTTGAACATGAGCCACAGAAACACAAGGCATAGTACTCTTACTATGTTTGAAAGGTTCTCTGTTGACTTCCAAAGGAGCATGGCTCATGCAAGTCCAAGAGTAGCACATTGCCGTGCGTAATATCACTGCAACAAAACTTTTCATGTTTTTTGAGAAACGTGTCAAATAACAAATAAAATGTTTTGATGTTTAAACATTTCAAGATACATTCATAACTAGGTTGTTTGAACTTTGCTTGAGAGCACATTCAAAGGTGGAAGATGTTAGGAACATTTTTTACCTGGACGGCCCTGATGGTGTCAAATTTTGCTGACATCATAAGAAAATCCCACTGGAGATGTTTTCTAGGTGGCACAGTGAAGGAGGCTTCTTCATGACCTTGGGTGTGTTTTTCTTCAATGAAACAATGGCTCTGCAGGTGGTGCAGGGTTGTCAAATGGTGGCTAGCTATGTAGACTGAGGGCCATCATCTGTACTGTAATGACTGGGTCTTTCAACAGGACAATGCTGTAGTTCACAACACCCACCTGATGAAGGGCTTCTTCCAGGAGAATAACTTCGCTCATTTGGAGCATCTGGTGAGTTCTCCTGATATAAATCCCATTGAGAATGTTTGAGAATAGATAGCAAGGGATGTTTACCAAAACAGACAGTGCCAGACTGTGGATGCCCAGCTTCACCAACACTAAGCAATGTTCCCACCAGCCTCCTGGAAATACTCGTCTAAGTGATCAACAAGAATGATGAGGCTACTCACTACTGAGGCCTTTTCTGACACTGTTAGATCTGTTTGGGTTTTTTTTTAGCTACGGTCTTAAACTTTTGTTCAGTTGAATTTTTGTCCCTTGCTACTGTTTCTTCTTTTTGCATTTTGAGACTCTATTTTCAACCTGGTTATGATCCACCAGCACAAAATGCAAATACTTGTCAGGAGTGTAAGCGCTACTTCACTAATGAGCTAGAGCCAATAGGCCATAAAAATGTAGCATTTGTGGCTAAATGGTTGTCAAGCTGTTGCCAAACCTCTTATCAGCCTTGAGGGGCTTTAATCCCACTGAGTATACTGTGGATTGGTGATGTCTAAGTGTATGAAAATCTTGGAAAAAAAGAAAAACTTGACCTAAATCAGTGTACCATAAATGTAAATGAGGAATGTATGACAGAGCTTCAACAAAAACTCAGATCAGAACTTGTCCTTGTGATCAGGGGGTTGTTGGTAGATGGTGGAACACAGGATGGTGGATGTAGATGTAGAACATGGTGGAACACACAGGATGGTAGATGTAGATGTAGAACATGGTGAAACACACAGGATGGTAAATGTAGATGTAGAACATGGTGGAACACACAGGATGGTAGATGTAGATGTAGAACATGGTGGAACACACAGGATGGTAGATG
>JBBIGC010159832.1:0-16820 GCA_037576955.1 Lepidarchus adonis
ACCTGAGAGTTAGTATTAAATCTAGGGTGTGACCAGCAGTGTGAGTAGGTTCTAAAACCCTCTGATTAACCCCTACTAAATCTAGAATTGATACGAATGCTGCTCTAAGAGAGACGTCAATGTTAGATCATAGGTCAACTACATGATGTGGGGTGGGGTTACAGAGAGTGAGAGAGAGAGAGAGAGAGAGAGAGAGAGAGAGAGAGGGGCATTTTGTGAGCAAAGAGAGCAATTTCAATTCGATTAAATAAGACGATTTTTTCCCAAGGGGCATTTTGAGATATGTAGAGCAGTGCCAAACTAATGCGGAGACGAAACTGAATAATAAAAATTAAACAAAATAAATTAAAACATTAAATAAATATGTAAGCATTAAGCACCTCAGGAGGGGGAAGCGGTGCTCCAGAAAATAACGTGGGCTTTATAGATAATTGGAGGACTTTTGAGGGCAAAGCTGGCCTGTTAGGGCGGGACGATAGCCATCCCACTCGGGAAGGTGCTGCTCTCCTTTCTTGCAGCATAGCACATAGTCTCAGAGTAGTTAATCTGTGACAATCCAGAGCCCAGGCCAGGGAGCAGACAGACAGGCTAAACAGACCGTCTGCTAACTGCTTAAACCAGTCCTTGCACCCCGACCCTCATCTGCTCCTTGACCAACCCATCCCCAAAATGCCCCACCCAATCAGAACCGCCCAGCCTTCTCCATCCATCCACTCTTGCGAGAGAGCTCTCTTCTCGACTATGTACTGCCACTCTAACAAGCACTCACCCACCCACTCGTCCCTCTCCCTGACCACATCAATGATCGCCACCAAGGGCATGAAACCAGGGGCCGCCACATACAGGATATCCCTATAACACTATAACCACTGCCCAAAACTCCAGAAAAGTGGCTGTTGCAACTCAACCACCTTCCCCCACGCGTTCAACACCTCCCCATAAAAGTTTGGAAAGGGCCCCAAATGCGATGCCGGAGGCACTGCCCACAGCACAGACCTCCCTAACCCCCTTCTCTCTGCCCTATCAAAATAAAAGCGAATAAACCCCTCCCAATCTCTCCTCCCATCACCCTCTAAAATCTGCTGCACCAACTTCACCCTCATAGCCTTCATCCGAAACATGGGATCCAACAGGCCCAAGCCACCATCACACACCCTTCCGATGAGTGTCTCATACAGGACCGGGGAAGCTTCCCCACCCACAGCCACCGATAAACCCAACAGGGCATGGGGATGACTGCTAACATGTACCACAACTTGGAAAGGAACAGCACGTTGGGGTACCAACACTCTTCCCCACAGATGTAAACCTCAAGTTGACCAGTGTTGCAGCCGCTTCACCATACCCCCCAGAGTAATCTCCTACTGCAATAGCATAGTAACCATCTCCTCCTTCTCCAACAACACCCCTCCAACTCTCCCCTTGAACAATGCCCCCGCCCTACTCCTCACTCTTTCTCCCTGACACTTACGTTCCTCCATCCTTTCCAACACAACCCATAAATCTCATATCTCGTAACAAATCTATCATCATCACCCCCTACTATGCCACCACCCTCACCTGCCACCACCCCTGTCCCAACCTCCACTACGCCACCCCCTACACCTCCCCCCATGCTGCAGTCCTTGCCCTCACACCCGTGTCATAAGACGACATAACCTTTTACGTCCGGGGTCCCCCTCGAACACATGTAGGATATTTAAATGTAACCTCCCAAAGACGGTGTTAAAATCCACCGCCACCATCACACCTGGCCAGGGAGACAGCAACCCATTAATTCCTGAAAGAATCCCACCGTCTCCTTCTCATTGGAGTATGAAGAGTGCAAAGGAAAATCACCTCCCCACTCAACCTAACAGTCAATACCTTTCCACATGCCCCCTTTCTCACCATAATGGCAACCTCTAAATGAGCAGGTGCCATCCTCTCTGCCCAATAAACCTTCCTATCCCATCTCCTCCTCACCATCCTCCACCAGCTCAGCATATCAGCCCGTCTCCTGTAACAAAAAGATATCTGTACTAGGGCATAAAGCAAGCATATTCATATATATACATATATGAACACAAGCCTCTCCCAGGGCCTAGCAACAGTGAAATTGGGCGTCAGAATTAGAGGTCTCCTCCTGATGTCCAGACCTCGCATTTAGTTTCTCCTCCTCCACTCCTTCCTGATCCATATCAACAATGTCAATTAATTCCTGGGCGCCCGACCTGATATCCTGGCATCCACTGAGTCGAATCACCTGTAAGAGAAACAACTTCCTATCGCTTAATCCTCCCTGCCCTGACCATAAGCTGCACTATCCTATCCTTAATCACTACAGCACCCTTCATCCCCCTTCTACCACTAGTACTTTTCCTCTCCACAGACCCCCCAAACCCCCAGCTCCCCCATCCACAGACCCCCCAGATACCCTAACCACCACACTGTCCTTACGTCCCCCCGACACCCCTTTCCTCCACATACGCAGGCAAATGCAACAAGGACACCATAATGTCAGTCATGAGGAGCTGCCGCACAGGGCACACCACCCCCTTGACCCTCACTCCATCAAGGAGTGGCTTCCTCGCTTCTTTGAAGCTGGGCATAAACTCAAACTCCTCATCCAGTTTGGATCTCATTGCCAGCAGATTCCCTGCATCCAAATGCTCCTGCAAATTCTCTTATCACATCCAGTGGGGCCACATCCAGCACCATTGTAGCTTCCCTGGCAAACTTCTGCCTTCTCATGAGCTCGGCATCACTCCTTTGAGCTCCTTCAGTCCCAACTCTCTCACTCTCGTGCAGCGCACTGGGACCAGGCACCTCCTCCAACTCTCCATGTGCACCGCATGTAGCCTCAGACTTTTTCTCATCTTTTTCTCCCTTCTCCTTTGCCCTTTCTTCTACCATCAGCCTCCTTGCTGACACTCCCACCTGTCACTTCCTCCACTCCACCCTTCAACAAACATGCAGCTGTTCCTACCTCCACTCTTGACTTCTCCTTGCGCTTTCTACCTTCTTCCATTCTCCCCAATCTATCTGCTGTCCGTTTCTCTTAGTCTCTTCTCATCAGCTGCCATCCCCACACTCATGGTGATACAGCTTGTGATCAGCTGTCAAAAAAGCCACATAGGCCAAAATAAAATAACAATTACAACAGCATCACTATCATTCACATAAAGCAACAATAAAACAACAAAAAACAAAATATCCACAGAAACATACACAAAACCACAGTCAATGCAAAAGCACAACATAAGTACACACCAACTACCCAACCAATAAAAATCAAGCAACCCACAGAAGAACAAGAAAACATGGTCAGACAGCCCCCTCTACTCCACCCACACATATCTTCCCCCAGATGAACGTGCAGGGCCTGGCCCTCCACCCACAGAATTCCCCATCCCGTACCATATTTCTTCATAAACTCCCCTACCCTATCTTCACCCACGAAGTACTGAAATGTGTCCCCGAACACACGCTCGCAGACATCAACAAAGACTGGCCACACTGGAGCCACATGCTCCATCTCTTTCACTTTGTTCCGGGGGACCCAGATGGCCCACTTCGCTGCAGCAAGCAGTATGTTTGTGGCGAGGACACAGGCCCCACCCCTCTGTGCCCCCAACAAAAGCAGGCCCACAGGCCCCCTGATCCCAACGGCCACCTCAAACCCCTCTGGACCCAGCATGCACTCTGCCAGGCCACACATACACCCCATAAACATGTGCAGTTTCCTGCACCCGACATACAGGCACAGCACACCCTGCATGTCGCAGAGTCTGTGAGGCCAATCCGGCACAGGCGGCACTCAGTATAAACTGCCCGTGCCAATTGGCAGGCACATTAGGCAGTCTCACCGAGCATTACAAGCCCTCAGCACGTCCCGGCCACCCCAACCATTCTGCCCATCAGACTTCATGAACGCCTTTGTTTGAAAAATCAAAAATAGGTGGCGAAGTGTGCAACCTGACAGAGGGCACTGGGAACCCCCCCCCCACCCTCAGCCTCCACCTCCCCTCGTGCCCAACCCACCCACACCTCCCGGCCTCTGCCACCCAATCCACAGGGAGGGCCTACCTCAGACGAGCGTTCTCACACGACCAGCCATCCTGCATCAATGAAAACCCCCAGAGAAAATCGCCTTGTAAGTAATGTCATAAAACCGAACTATCCCCGCAGCCTCCCACTGCCAGAATCTCAGGGGCTCGTCATTCACACTGCACCAGCTGATTCCAGAAGAGGGGCTGCCTCAATAAGCCAACTCCTCCTCTGGGCATATAGGACATGGATGATCATACCCATGCAGGTAGTAGTTCTCTGTAAAACCTGCAACACCTCAAACAGGTAGTCATGCTTCACACTGTTGAAAGCCTTTTCAATGCCCAGGCCAAGAAGGTACCTGCCCACCCCATGCCTGGACATGAACGCATCCGTCTTTGTAAAAGCAAAGACATTATCGAAAATGTCCTGCCCCTAAACCACATACTACTGCGTGCCCCCAATCACTGTGGGCATGACTGCCCTCATCCGGTTCGCCAACACCTTTGCCAGAATCTTATAGTCTGTGGTGAGCATAGTAAGAGGATGGTAGTTCTTTAACTTCATCCTCTCCTGTGTCCCCTTGAAGACCAACTTCAAGAAGTTCAAGGAAGCATATCTTCCTGTCATCATCCAACACCCGGTGGGTGACTCATGCCAGTAATCGGTCGACTGCAACATAATTGACCTCTGAGAAAAAAGGTGTCAATAAAAATCCCCCACCTCCTTTAGAATCCCCCCAGTACTGTACACCCTGGTGCCATCCTCCCTTCTCCAGCCTAAAGGGCATCAAGCACCCGCTGCAAACCCCTGATCCTGCGCAATGATTTACAGAAGAATTGGCACCAACCAATCTTTTGTAGCCTGTGCACTCATAAATGCTAGCTCCCTCCAGCAAAGCAGAAGAGGATGATTCAGTGGGACCCCACCTCCAGCAAAGTGCAGAACAGTAACCAAAGTGCCCAGTGAGGTCAGGTTCAGCACAGGAAATCACTGGCCCAAGCTCACTTAGGTCAAAAATGCAAACAGATACCACATGCACACGGGAGACCAAATACATCTGCATTCAGTGTTGTGTGCTACTGTGCCCTGGATGCTTTGCCAACTTTCACGTTGACTAGGATTGTTAAACTGAGCATATACGGAGGTTCGTTTGAAAAAAAAATTCTGAGAGGCAGAGACTTTTTGGAGATGATGTTAAGTGATGCATTGACTGTTATTGTTGTTTTTGTTTGATTGTGTAATAACATGGTAATAGCAGTCTTGCACTGTATGGAGACTCACAAAAATGTTTGTTCTTTTTAGAGATGTTTTTAAACATTTACTTAGCTTACATGGAAGCTTTACAGTGGTGAGCGTTCTTTTGTTATTTAGGCCTAAACAATAGGGCGATGGTGAAAGTGTCTTAAGGTCCATTTCAAAGTATACAATTAAATAATTGCTCTTTTTTTTTTTTTTTTTTTTTTTTTTAATTGTTTGATTCATTCTTCCATTAAGTTTATACTGTTGTATGTTGGGTGCTTAAATGCATGTAGTCCACTGTTGTGGACATGTTTGTTACTTCCTGAAAATAAATAAATACAAAACTGATTTTTATCATGCCCAAAGAGTAAAAACACATTTGAAAAAAATCTTGACTCAGAATTTCATAATTCATGCATCAAAGGGTCGCACCATGAATGGGTCAAACAGCACGAAAAAAATTTAATTCAACACACATCACTGAACACTCATTATCCACATGAAACATCATTTATAACAGTCAAAAACCCTGCTCACTCAAATAGAAAAAAAAAACGGAAAACTTACTGGCACAGAATGGACGGTTTTTACAAAACCTGGATTTTTAATTCAAACAGCTTGTTCGATCGCTAATACTCGTTTGCATACTAAAATACAAACATACTGCTTTTCATTTAGCAGAAATACCCTAAAATAACTCTCATTGCCAGCGTTTCAAAACATTTGCGCATCTTCAACTCACTTCCGTGTATTTGGCTGTGATGCACGCGTGTCTGGGGGGGGCTGTTTGATGGACAGTCATGTCCATCAATAAAATGACATCTAAACATGGAAATCTACTATGATTGGCTTGATCTGTCAAGGTTTGGTGCTGTTTAAGGGCGAAATCTGTGATTGGCTAGGTTTGTCAAGGTTGGGAAAGCAGCCAGTTAATGCACGCGCGTGACAGTTGGAGCACAGATTTGGTTGAAAACATGAAAAGTTTAAGCTATTTTCTTCATGGTACACCTATTTTCATCAATTTACAAATAAATTGGTGCTTCTATGACATTCTGACCTGAAGTTATTAAAGTTTTATATACAGTTATCAACTGAGCGAAAATTTACAAAAGTGTTCATGATTTACATACATGTAAATTACAATTGTTTACTCTATCAGTCTGAAATTTTACACGCATATTGAAAACAGGTCTATGATGAACATATTTAATTGAAACAGTTCTACAATGGAGTTTTAGAATTATTCAAAAGTAAATTACCCTTTCATAAGGGAATCTTTTTTTTCTTAATAAATAGTAATTAAACTCAGAATAAAATATGGAAAAGCTAAAAATTTCAAAATTAAACTAAGACATTCTGCTCAGAAGTTATTAAGCTTTTAATACAACTATACCAAATAGGCAGAAATTGACCAAATCCACCCCACCTAAAAAGGGTTAATAGTGGTGGTTTGCTTGTTCTTGTAGCAGCCTTATTTCTGATTAATTTAGCTATAGTACTAAATAAAAACCTAGGATTAACTTTTATCAGAGTGGAGAGATAAGTTGTTTTAAGTTGTTTTTGTTATAAGTTTTTTGTAGCTCGGGAGACTCTCCTTCCATGCTAGTTTAAATACTACCAAATTTGTTTGAGGCCATTTACGTATGCTTTAGGTTTTGCGCCGTTTGCTTCAGGGCATGTGTGAGATTGTTGTACCAGGGGGCTTAGTTTTTTTTCTCTGATTTTCTTTTTGTTTCAGGTGAGCTACATTATCTAGGGTACTGCAGGTTTATTTCAGCTTAAATACCAAGCAACCATTCACAGTTTAAACTCTGGCACTTCCAAAAATGATATACTATCAAAGAAGTGACCTCCTCAGGTCAGGAATTTAGAACTTGTATATTCTAAAACTATTTCCCTGATGGGAAGGAATTACCCTTTAACATGAGTTTAACGTGAGTCTAACTTCTGACTTTAAGAATAAAGAGATTTTCCACCCAAAAACTGAACAAGGACACATTATAAAGTTTAAAAAGAAGTTTTAAAAAAGTTTTTACTTACAATTTCAGAAGAAAATACAAAGCTCTCTCTCTCTGAAGTTTGGCAAATTCAGTTTCCCCAATTCCGTATGAAAACAGCTTGAAGGGAGATAGAGAAGGATTCTCAATCTACCTTCCTAATGGTCACAACCCTCTTTTAAAGAAAAACCCCTTTGCCAAACCTCTTACATCCGTCAATCATTATCACATAGCATATCATAGCAATCTAGCTAACATTGATTGAATCTCCTGTAATAGCCTGCCAATCTCAAAAAACTTGCCTTTTTGAGTCTTATTTCGAGGTCTGTGCACTTCCCGGAAGGCCTTTACTTTTTCGGTCGAGGGGCGGAGCAACCGCATCCGCAGCAACAAAAACAATTCAACCATTGACCTGAAAACAAACGGGGTGCCTTGCTCGGTGAGAATATCCTCAGGAATACCCATCCTGCTGGCCAGTGAGAACCGCTCATGGGCCACAGCGCGAGAGGTGGCTTTATGCAATGGGATGGCTTCGGAATACCGGGTAACATAATCGACCAGAACCAGGGGGACAAGATCCATGCCCATGCGCTTTGAACGGGATGTCGATGATGGGCAAAGGAATGAGTGGCACTGGAGGAAGCTGTCGTGGGGTGTTCCGTTGGCAGGTAGCACACCTCTGCACAAAGTTCTTAATATGCACTCTGATACCAGGCCAATAAAAATGGTCCTTCACTTTATTTCGGGTATTTTCTTCCCCAAATGCCCCCCAACGGATGGGAGTGTGCAAGATGCATTACATCAATCTTGCTCCTAGGCACTACTAATGTCTCTGTCAGAGTCCTTCATCTGGGTGGCACGTAGTACAGCAGGTCATTTTTGATCAAGAAGTAGCGATCAGACAAGGGCTCCGTCCCTCGCCTTTCCGCATTCACTATTAACAGTTGGGACCAGCAGTTCTTGAGTGTGTCTCCCTCCTTCTGGGCTTTCAGAAACAATGATTCCATCCCCAACTGTAGGGAGAGATCGGAGTGGGGGACGCACCTTCTTGATCTGCCTCCTCCTCATCCCTTTCACCCAGGGGAATGGACGCGGCTACCCATGGATTACGGGCATGGCATTGTCTGCAGCGGCTGGACGGTGCTCTTTGGTTGAGGAGGACTTTGATCCCGGGATAGTCCCGGGCCAGGAGCAACAGAACTGGCTGCTCCGGGACCACACCCACCTGTACATCCCAGGAACCAGTTTGGGAGGCGATCATGACCTCGGCTCCTTCCACCTGGTGTACGTCCCCACGCACACACATAACCGGCAGTTTGGCATGTTTTTTTGGCAGCGTACCGAACGGTCCGGACCGAAGGAGGGTGATAGTAGTGCCGATGTCAAAGGTTGCAGCGAACCTTCTCTTTGACTTAAACCTCCACGTGCCAGGGTTTTGCCTGGGTCCCTCCTCCGTGGAGGGAGCATCCAGCCATCCAGAATTTTCTAGGTTGCTGGGTCGAACATACACCCAGGTCTGTAGGCAAGGGTTCGTCCCACATGGTGCAGACAGCCCTCTCCGGTGGTGGAGCTTTGCGGTCTGGGTCTGGTTGTGTGGATCATATTGTCATTTTAGCACAGGATAGCGGTCAGCATCAGCAACATTGGATTTAGTCTTAGTTTTTTGAATAACACACCATTTAGACTGTCATATTTTTAGTAAACCAAACATTAGCAGATTTTGACAATCTACAGGGGACTTAGTTGACTAATATCTTATGGAATTAAGGTTTGAATATGCAATACAGACACAGATTTAACGGCTGTAATGCAAAACATGTATTTTATTTTTCAAAATCAATGACTGGCTTTTTCACAAAAGTAAAAATAAAGTGCAATTCTCAAAAACAATAATACAATTATTCATGGTAATGCCACTGCAGAAGGTATCAAAATACAGAAACTCACTATTGTTAATGTTCACGCACCTCAAGAGAGGGGAAAAAAAAAAAAAAAAATGCTAGGCTACAATGCCTTGCTACTCTGTGCAAAATCAACAAAATTAACAGATTAGTGCAATTTTCAAATATAGAATAAAAGATGTATTGGCTGTATTGCCATTGCACACACTATCAAAGTAATACTCCTTAAGGTTCAAGTAAATAAACTGCTCTCAGCATTGAAAATACAGGTCAATATCATATTAAACTAAGAAGGACAACTCTG
The DNA here is from genome assembly GCA_037576955.1 of Lepidarchus adonis. NCBI lineage: Eukaryota > Metazoa > Chordata > Actinopteri > Characiformes > Lepidarchidae > Lepidarchus > Lepidarchus adonis. Next base: position 9,474 of record JBBIGC010159832.1, read on the forward strand.
TAAGCGTCATCTTAATCTATTACTCTGTGTGCAAAATCAAAGAGATTTGAAAAGAAAAACATGTAAAAGAAAATATGCATTGGTTGTAATCATTGCACATAATGAAATATTCTTCTGTTAATAATCAAGTGAATTACATGCTAAGCTGTAATGCCATTATTGCATGGAACAAAAAACCCCCCAAAAAAACTCTGCTCTAATATTAAACAAAAAACTAAAACAAATACCAGACCAGTAACTTTTCCTGTACTACTGCAGGAAATACTGTAAATAGCAGTGAATACAACAGTTCTTTGTTTCTGTTCAATTTACGGAAAGCACTTCGCTCCAATGTGAGCCTTCCTCTGTTGCGCTGTCCTCTTGTGAGGTCACCTATGATGCTGAAAACCCTCTCAGCAAACGCTTGAGAAGCTGGCATAGCCAACATGTCTAACAAAAGGTTTTAAACTGTGATAAAAATGGTCACTTTTTGCTAGCCAAAAGTCTGTCCCTGTGTCCTCAGTAATGGGATGTGAAAGTTCTTCTTGTACTTGATGATCTGCTGTTTGATGCTGGTTGTGGAGGTTTTCTGTTTAGGCCTTGTAATGCAGCATTTTGAGAGGAACCTAAACACCGGTTGCTTTGAGGATGGCGCCGAATCTGGTTCCTCAATAACTTCTGCATCATCTTCAGACTGGTCCTCCTGTCTTGTGTGTGGGAAAGTACATTTGACCACAGTCTTCTGCCTGTTTCAGCAGTTCCTGGAAATTTATGTCGGGAGCGGCCCGGGGCACTATGACCCCCCCCGGCACCAAGTATCCCAATCTAATGGGTTTGAGTTTTAGTTCTAGCCTTTTTTCTGTAATTGCTCCTGCCCCCAAGGATCTCCGGACAACATACAAGAATGGACGGGACCACAAACTATTGAATTGCAAAATCCACACCATTTATTTCATCACCAGTAAGTTCACAGTAAAACATTCCCCCCCCTGGTTCCAGTCCCTCCCCTCCAAAGCCAACACAGCACACTAGTGATTACAATTGGTAAAAACCCACATCAAGTAAACCCAACACACACTAAAACCCTCTAAAATTGGCCAATACTCATGTAAAATCTCAAGAACAAAACCCCAGCACACGATACATGGGAGGCACTTTGCTAAAGGTGTTATTTTACTATGAGATTCGCCCAGTGGGAAACAAGTTAAAGAAAACCCACACTAACCAAATAAATGACACACCAAAAATAACACATCTAATATTTACAGAAAAAAACCCCGAAACATCAATACATTAGTTAGACTTCTTGGGCTGGCCACTTCACCCTTCAGCCCTCACTGTAATTAAAAAACTCCAAATAGACTTCACACAACACAATTCCTGTCCTACTACCACACTCCAGTCCTTTTAACTAAACAAAACTCGCACTTTCCTTTCTCCACGGTCGCGCACCATGTCCTTTTTCCGGGTTGCTTCGTCCCAACTGTCCCAGGCTCACTTCACCCCCGGCAGTTACCTTCACTTGCTCCCTTGATCCCTCGCGATATCCTCCATCTTTGTCGATCGATCCCACGTGACCACGCCAACCCTCCAGACGATACCTTCCACACTTCCGGGTTTCTGCAGGGAAGCGCGCACACTTTTAGATGCTTCCAATTCCGCCCTCGGTCGAGCAGCCACACGCAAATTTCAGTGCTGACTTGACTTCTTCCCTTTCATCGCCAATGGCATTCACGTCACAATATCTGGCTCCACCCCCGGTGTTCCCATACCACGAATCCCCCTCTTCTCTCCTTCAGCGTCCACGCTGCTTTTACGGGAATAGACCTCCGAGGCGCATCACATGTGTACCGGCACCCAGGGAGAGAGCAGGGGGACACAAAACACACACTCGTACATGCTCCCAAATCATGTGCACTCGTGTCTTAGTCCAAAACAGTCCGTTGAGGCTGAAGCCCTCAACAATATGCGCCCTCAGCACCCAGGGTAGAGCCGTCCTTCAAAATAAGAGTGTCATTCACACGCACCCCTTACTGCCCGGGCAGCAGGCTCAAATACTGGTGGCCCCACCCCTCTCCAGGTGCTACTCACACCAACAGCCAATCACTGTCCTGCTCATTGTCCGAGGGGCCCCAGATAGTAGTCCATCCTGCTGCCGGTACAGAAACAATTAACCCCACATTACACCATTTCAATTTCACAATAACAAAGAAACCACACATAAAATAACCCCGGGGCCCGACACTTCCATCAGCCACATCAACATTAACAAGGATTTGACAGACAGTTGGGTTGACAAAGCAAGCATCTGCTGCAAGTGGTGAGAACCTTTCATCGGTTGAATTCAAAAGGCAAGCAAAACGCAGGTTCAGATTTAATCTCATTTTCTCTGCAAGAGTGGCGAGGTCTCTGTACCGTGTGTTCACTGCAAAGTCAGTTAGGTGGCTCAGCAGATCAAAGAGAGCAGGAACCACTAGGGACATAGATGTGGTGTCACTCTGGAGGGTTTTAGTGTTTTCTGCAAAAGGCAGCAGTAGGTCATGTATTGATGAAAGCTTTTGCCACTCATTAGTAAGCAAACTGTCCCATTCCATGTCATTTGTGATTTGACAGACTGCATTTTTGACTGTGAGGAGTCGTGTGGCCATGTTGAATGTGCTTGACCAGCGTGTGGGGCAGTCATTTACAAGAATAACACTACACTAGTCCAATAACCTCTGTGTTTCAACTGAGGACTTCCAAAAGAACTTCACCACAGACCTTGCTTTATCGAGGACTCTTTTGACAGTTGTCTCTTTCTGCAACATGTGGACCACAAGTTGTATGATATGCACCATGCATGGTGTCCGGTCCATTTCCATGTCGATATTATGGTACCTAATAAGAGGAAGAAAAGACAACCAAATAAGTCTAAACCTAATAAAAGTGGCTGGTGTGTTTCTGTATATACTTAATATATGTAGTTTTTTTGTTAACTTACATATGTTCATCTGCAGTTATATTTTATAATGATGTTTCAGTTTAAAAAAAGAGACAGAAACTAGAAGTGTTAGCTTTTATTTGTGTAGAGGAGTTCGATTTGATTAGTGTGTGGCAGGGGGGAAATCATTCATGTGATAATTGACTTGTCATGTAAAAGAATAAACTAAACATGGCTCACCGCTGGTCATCAATTTCAGAGTCACTGTCCATCGTGGATCCAGGGGAGTCGTCCTCAGAGCTGGTTTGTTACCATCAGGATCTTTTCCTTTGGTATGGCCCACTCTTGCATACATTTGTCCACAAATGCCTTAATAGACTCTGCAGTGTGTGGGTGAGCTACTTGTTGAAGGGCCAACAATATGTGTACAGGTTTACTTTGTTCCACACAAAAGTAGCATGCGCTTATAGCAAGGAATGAGGCGGTCAGTCCTTTTTTTGTCCACAAGTCAAGGCCAATGGATACTCTCCGGGCAGCAGCCAGTCTCTCTTTAAATGTAAAACATACTGTGTTTCAATCAAATTGCTCATTTTAGTTTTCTTTTGAACTGTTAGTCTTTTATCTACCATCTCCATCATTAACACAAAGTCCTCGTCTTCAATTGTTGTGAGTGGTAAACCTGTGCATCCAATCTATCTAGCTATGGCCTGCTCCTTGGTCTGTTGTTCCTTCGATTCAGTTTTGTACCTTGAGGAACTTAGGAAAGCTGTAGAGATGGCCTGCTACTGAGTTGCACTAGCAGAACTAGCTTTATTTCCACTTGGCCCATGGTCATCTTTGTCATCAGATGTTTTCTGTGTCTGTGTCTCTCTCTCTCTCACACTTAGTCCAGTCATATACAACACCACAACATCTACTATAATAGTACACACATTTGATTCAATTTGAGGACATTGAATATTTATACTCATTAATTCAGCTAGACAGTTGACTAATCAATACAGTTCAGAGGTGGATTTTTTTAGCTTCTATTTTATTTACATAAAAAAAACATTTAATTAATTACACACTCTGTGATTAGTTAATCTAAATTAATCACATGCATCCATTTATGCTATGAACATCTTGAAAAAAAAAGTTTGGCAGATGAGTGAATCAATGAAGAGCCAAACCAACATTATAGACTTTAAAGTTCAAAGTCGTTCTATTAATTTTCCCTTTGGCTCAGGCATCAGCATAGTGCTCTATTTTGATACGTGATCACGTCAAAAGAGCTATTTTTAAAACACTAAGGAAAAAAAATTAAGAAGGAAAAAACAATGCTTATCTTTGCATGTATTTCTGGATGGGTCTTTTCCAAATGTCGCTTCAAGTTAATTTAGCCCGTCTGTCTGCTCCCTGGCCTGGGCTCTGTCACCGATTAAATGTCCTGAGACTATGTACTATACTGCAAGAAAGGATAGCAACACCTTCCTGAGCGGGATGGATACATTCTCACCCTAGCAGGCCAGCTTTGCCTTTAAAAATCCTACAATTATCTATTAGGCCCACATTGTTTTCTGAGCACCACCTGCTGTGGGTCATGACACCACACCACATCGGTATGGGGCCAGAACAAATTACAGCATCAGACATTACCTTTGCTAATTTGCACACCTCTATAATGCTAATCTTACTAACTTCACTTTCTTTAAGGCATATGTCATTAGCTCCTACGTGGAAAGCTATCTTAGAGAACCTATGCTTGCCTAGAACCCTAAGGTTACCTGCTATGTCTGGGGCTCTGGCTCCCAGGATACACCTGACTAACACCTTTCCAATGTTAGTTTTGTGTTGTTGGGGGACTCTTGTGGAATCAACCACAGCTAGAGTTCAGGGTATCTTTCACAGTTCATATCTACCTCTAAATGCAGTGCCTGCTTTCTCCTGTTATTAGACCCTAGTAGCAAACTACTTATTTTCTTTGTCAATTATAATTCTAAATTAATGATGACTAGTCAGATACAGTTTTCTAATAGTAGAAATGGTCATTTCACACCTGCTACTTATCATATTTAATTTAATAAGTTCATCCCAGTTCATCCTTTTGGCCAACTTTATCCTAGTTCACACCTTTATCCCCTTTATTCCAATTCATCTATTCATTTGTTCATTTATTTCAGCATACTGAACTAAACGCAGTCAGCACCAGCCATGGTACCAAGTACAGGTAGAATGTGTAATATGCGTCCAGACCTATTCAAACAGGTACCACTGAAACAATTGAAATTCTAAAACCCTACAATCGAAGAAATGTTTTGTTCTTAGTTTGCATGATTCATGCAGAATACTGTGTGTGTGGACTGGCTATGTGAGAAGGATCTGCTGCCTGAGATTTTTGTTCTCAAATAGCAAGTGGTCAATCAATGCAAAATGTTTTATAATGGCAGTGAGTGGGTGTAGTGGACTTCTTTTCCACCTTCTTTCTGTTCTCCTAAGCTGCAGTGCATGCATGTGAGAGCATGCACAAAAACTAATACAGCCACTCAACCCGCACCCCTCACGCGAACACACACACACAACATATAATTTTCATCTGCATAATAATCAGTTTGCCATTTGCCTGTTCTCTCATCATCTCATTCCTTGTCTCTTTCCACTCACCCCTGGCCATAATGAGGACTCAATGTGTATCTGACTGAGAGCACACAGGTGGGACCAATTAAGAGCTGGTTTCCTGGCACCCATTACAGCAAGCACACTTAACCAATATTAATGCTCCTTTGTATATGTACTGACTGCAAGTACCTCATGAATGCTGTGCACTTTAGAGATACTAATGCCTTAATATGCTTACAAGTGCTTGGCCTTTCAAAAGTCATACACAATTCTACAGAAGTGAGAATCTGTAAGAAATAATTATAATAGATATTAAGAAATAAAAATGATTTTCTCATATACTTTGACAGGCGGCAGAAAAGATTGTCAGAAGCCATATAAGAACCATTTTGGGTTTCCTAAAGAATCTATTAATGTATGGTTTTTAAATGAACATGTAAATGGAAGTGCAAATGTAAAGAACCTTTTTATAAAAAACAAACAAACAATTTTATTAAAAACCTTGCAATAGATACATAACATTTACATTACTTGGAGGTAAGTTATATGATCAAAAGGTTCTTAATAAAAAAACATATTTTGCATCATTCCAGAGAACCCTTTGGACCTCTGTTTTATAAATATAAAAGTGTGATTGGTAGCCAAAAGGTAATGAATAGAGATTTGGGGGTCAAGAATTTGGGCTATGAAAGCAGCTTATATGGAAAGAGGTAGAATTCCAGCAGACAAATCGTATACAGTATAATGACAAAAATTGCATGAGGAATTTTAGGAGCTTCTGGGTCTTCAGAGAAGGCCTAATGATCTCTGCTGTTGGTTTGAACCACTAAGTGTAGCTTCAGAGTGGCGAACTATAGCAAGGCAGATGATCTAGCAAGGCAGATGGTCTAGCTCCAACATCCGAACAGACAGGTTTGATTCTGGGGCCAGCCACTTGTCACATACACAAAAAAAACTAACATTCTTTTATTGAGTGGGGTGCTTAACACTGATTGGCTACAATAGATACCACTCCCATGCCTATCGCTACAATATTATATTCAAACGTAATAAAATTTTTAAATCTTAAAACAAGCTTTAAATAAAACATATGGAATGTGTCTGATGTGTTTAATATAGAATTACAAAAAAGCTTTGCATGCATTAGTGTTAACATGCTACTACAATCTTATAGGGGTGCTAGCAATGAGCAAAATCAAGTGTCATTCCATAGTTTATGATTTGAACTAAATGCCAATCTGTAAAGCTGTATACACTCTCCTGGCAAAAAGTAAATTTGTCAAGGCAATTTTATTTCTATAGCAGTTTTTACACCCGGCACCATTACAGGGCAGGTTTACAGAATCTGAGTCCAAGCCCCTAATGAGCAAACAAAGGGCAGAAGAAGCAAAGAAAACTCCCTAAGCTGGAGGAAGAAACCTTGAGAGGAATCGTGGCTCCGAAGAGCAACCTATTCTCTTATAGTCAACACTGGATAGAAATAATAAACTAGAAGAAAGACAAAAAAAGAATGTTGGTTTATAGATGTGGCAATAGTCAGAGTGGGGAGAATTCACCACAGGTGGCTCAAAACAAGTGATCTGAGATTTCAGTCAAACACCACCAACATCCAATTGATAGAGTATCAGTTACAGTCCATGAGCGTGATTGTTTTAGGTGTGCCAATAAGAAGGTAAGAAAGTATCAAAACTACAGGATACATGAACGTTTCCACATCTTTCATGGCAAACACTGAGAGAAGATTTTCATTGTGTAAAAATTCTCATATCCATCTGTCACACGGCCCCGGGTCAAGGCGAGTCACCGCCCCGTTCTAACGACGGGGACGGGGATAAACCAGGAAATAACCC
>JBBIGC010159921.1:0-16812 GCA_037576955.1 Lepidarchus adonis
AAAAATACACAATATTTTCAGCAAACATTGATGCATAGTTACTTTTTATGTCATAAATTGAACAAAAATTAAAATAAAAACATTATTATGGCACTGTGCAAAAGTTTGGGGACCCTTCATAATCAGTACTTAGTAACACTTCCTTTGGCAGATGTCACAGCTTGCAAACGCTTTTTAGAGCTAAAAGTCTTTCAATTCTTATTTTCTCTCATTCTTCCTGCAAAAGGTTCTAGTTCTGTAATGTTCTTTGGTCGTCTTGCATGCACAACTCTTTAAAGATCCACCCTCAAATTTTCAATGATGTTTAAATCAGGAAACTGTGATGGCCATTCCAAAACCTTCAGCTGGTGTCTCTTGAGGTTCATGGTGGATTTCGAAGTATGTTTAGGATCATTGTCCTGTTTTAGAAGCACATCCTCTTTACAGCTTCAGCTTTTTTTTTTTTTTTTTTTTTTTTCTTTTTACAGATGGTGTGATATTTCCAGAATTTGCTGATATTTAGTGGAATCCACTCTTTCCTCCACCCGTGCAATGTTTCCTGTGCCACTGGTTGCAACACAACCCCAAAACATGTTAGATCCACCCCCATGTTTAATGGTTGGCAAGATGTTCTTTTCATGAAATGCTGCTCCTTATTTTCTCCAAACATGATTTTGCTAAATGTGGCCAAAGATTCTATTTTAACGTCATCGGTCCACAGCATTTTTTTCCAAAACACATCAGGCTTCTGTAGATGTTCTGTTGTATACTTCTGAGGTTGGATTTTATGATGGGGAGGAAGACTTTGAAACTCCCAGGGTGCCCAAAATTTTGCGCATTGCCATAATAATGGTTTAATATGTTTCAATTAATTAAACATCTTATTTATGTTGAATAATGTTTTATAACTTATGGCATACAAACTAACTATGCATCAATGTTTTTTTGAAAATATTGTGTATTTTTTCCATGTCCTAAAAAGAGTGTGTTATTTAGAGATAAAAGGTCTGTCACAAATGGACACTACCTTGTTGTTTGGTTTGGTTTATGGTGCAGGAAGTAAGTGTAAGTGTAAGCAGTTCACAGGTTTTATTATTAAAGAACATACGTATGTACATGATCTGAAAATAAACATAGGGCAAACATAGCAATGAATAGCAATGTTAGCACAGTTTTACACAGTGATCAGACCAGGGCATGTTCAAACCCAAAGGCTTAATACTAAATCAAGGCACAAATCACAGGAGACAGGAAACAAGATTTACACAATAACTGAAAGGCATGACCAAGGCAGGTAAAGAGCACATGACTAGGTAAACACATTACAGACATGACCAAGAAAACAATAGAGGAGATCAATCATTATTTGGGCTTGTTAAGCTTGGATTCATGTTGATAAATCTACATAATGATGTTCTTGTCTTGTCTGGAATCAGTTATTGCTTTGTTCTTTTGCTTTCTTCACACTGACACTGCGCCTATTAAGCACGTTCAATTGTCTTGTCAGGCTGATTAAACTGGGCAAATCTGTAGTGATGAATCATATTCATTTATTTGATTACATTCATTGGAATATGCTAATGGTCCAGAAAGAATGGTTGGAAAACCATTTTTGTAGTTGACCTGACATTTCCAAAAAATATATATTTTTCAATTGAAGGCCTGGTTCTACTTTAATATCTCATTTATTGTGGCATAGGAGTTCCTGCTGATGTGCAGTGTGTGTGTGTGTGTGTGTGTGTGTGTGTTTGTTGTGGAGGTGACTTTAAATGGAACTGGGGCTTTGGGGGGAGAGTCCATGGAGTTCTCCCAATGCCCTGAAGATCCATATGCATTGTCAAAATATTTATTTTTGAATATTTGTCCAATTCAATAAATGAATGAATCTAGAAACATCCTAATACTGTATATCCTAGTATGCGCCAAACCAGTTAGTAAGTAACATGTATTTAATGCGCATTCTATGAACTGAATAATGCATGTAGGCAGAAATGTATTCTCATGTGAAGCAACCAAACAATCTACAACAGAGATTTTTTTGTAAATGATTAAACCATTTGGCTTAGAGAAAACGGAACCATTGTGGATTGAGGAGAAATACTGAGTGAAATTTGACATTTACTGCCGTGACAGTATCTCACTAAAGTGTGCACACCCTATTGTAAATATTTTATTACATGTTTTCATGGGAAAACACTGAAGATATGTCACTTTTGAGTCAGTGTATAGATTTTATAACAGTGTAAATTTGATTTCCCTTAAAAAGACTCAACAAACAGCCATTAATGTCTAAACCGCTGGCAACAAAAGTGAGTCATTGAGCCCAATTAGCCATTTTCCCTCTCTGGTCTCATGTGACTCATTAGTGTTACAAGGTCTCAGGTGCGAATGGGAAACAGGTGAGTTCAATTTTGTGTTATCACTCTCACACTCTCTCACACTAATCACTGTAAGTTAAACATGGGACCTCATGGCAAAGAAGTCTTTGAGGATGGCCAAAACCATACAACGGATTAACAGGTCAGGTTCCACTCACAACAGGCCTTGCCATGGTCGACCAAAGAAGTTGAGTGCACATGCTCAGCATCATATCTAGAGGTTGTCTTTTGAAAATTGATGTATGAGCGCTGCCAACATTGCTGCAGAGGTTGTAGGGGTGGGAGGTCAGTCCGTCTCAGACCATCTCAGACCATATGTCACACAAATTGATCTGCATGTCTTCCCAGAAGAAACCTTCTTAAGATGATGCACAAGAAAATCCACAAACAATTTGTTGAAGACAGACTAAGAACATGGATTACTGGAACCATGTTATGTGGTCTGATGAGACCAAGATAAACTTATTTGGTTCAGATAGTGTTAAGTGTGTGTGGTGGGAACCAGGTGAGGAGTACAAAGACAAATGTGTCTGGCCTACAGTCAAGCATGGTGGTGGGAGTGTCATGGTTTGGGGCTGAATGAGTGCTGACAGCACTGGGGAGCTACAGTTCACCTTTTAGTTTACCTTCAGAAACTGGGCCACAGGGCAATATTTCAACATAATAATGACCTCAAACTGCTGGACTGGTCAAGTATGTTTCTAGACCTAAACCATACTGAGCATCTGTGGGGCATCCTCAAATAGAAGCTTGAAGAGCGCAAAGTTTCTAATATCCACCAGAGGAGTGCAAGAGGAATCTAGGGGCAACCTGTAAAACTCTAGTGAACTCCATGCCCAAGAGAGTGAAGCCAGTGCTGGAAAATAATGGTGGCCACACAAAATATTGAAAGCATAATTTGGACATTTTGACTTTTGTTGCCGGCAGTTTAGACATTAATGGCTGTGTGTTGAGTTATTTTGAGGGCAAATATACACTGTTATACAAACTGTACACTGATTACTTTACATTATATCAAAATTTCATATCTTTAGTGTTGTCTAATAAAAAGATTTAATAAAATATTTACAGAAATGTACAAAAATATATTTTTTAAATTTTATACAAACAATCAAAGAGATCATATTTGATTTCTGATCCCATCTAACAGCTGTAGTACCACTTTTCAGTGGATGGTTCTATGGAGAATAGTTTTTGTGTATGTGAGATATGAAGAAGTGTTAAAAACCTTCAGTGCTTTTTTTGTTACCTCAGAAACCTTTGGTGGAAACATCTGAGGCGAGGCATACTGCCAGCATCCACCAGACAGCTGGTCTCCTGTTTTCTTTTACAATCAAAACACCGATATTCTTATCTGTAATCAACTCAGCTCAGCTGAAGAAATTGCATGACCTCTTTCTATGCTTCAATCAAGACGCACCTATTATTTTTCCAATTAGATGCAATTGTATTCTTAGGATAGTTCAGTTCCTTGGTGATTAAGGAATCCTGATTGGGCGAAATTAAGCATGATAACATATAATGAGAAAATAGAGCTCATGAACTGACCATGCGGTGTGCCAAATGCAGCAAGAGGTCTTGGAATATTTAAGGCTTTGATTATCCACACAAACCTGAACAATGCACATGCATGAATGTAGATTGCTGTAATACAATCTAGCGCTTTTTCTGGTTAATTTTTCCCACATGAACTCAACAAGACTTAGGCCATACGTACATATGAACATTGATGCAGTGTAAAGCATGCCTTCATCTGATAGCAATTTTACTTAAAATGTGCCAGAATTTAACACACAATTGACTGCAGTTTATCACATTATGCTCAAGGTTTGAACTGCACAATGAAGCTATTTCGATAAATGAGATGCTAAGCTCATGCAAGCAAAATACACCTAAACCTAATGCAATAGACAGTACATTGGACTTTAAGTCTTTAGCTCCTCCATTACATTTGTATTTGTTTGCTCAAACCACAAATAGCTGCAAAATCTAATGGTTCCATGAGGTCAGTAAACTTCAATAAGCCTTTGGTAATTCTCACCTACTGTAGTGGAGTATACTGTACACTGACCTTTTAGACATGAAACTACAGCAGACTTGAAATAACTGGGACTGCAGAAAGGTTACCAGAGCCAGGCTGGTAATTGCTTTGTTGTATCCTAAAGCACTTTTTAATGTGACTCAGCAAAATTGGTTATTGAGTGTTTACTTTTCCATATCACCCAGAGCCTTGAGTATGAGTGCTGTCTCTGTTTTCCCCTGACGTTATGGAAGCTGAAATTGAAAAGGAATGAAGAACTGAGCATTGGGCTCAATTGCAGTGTTAAAAGACTTTATACTATGTCACTTTTATTAAGCCTTTTGGGTCACCAGAAATGCCAAGATCATTCTTATTTATAAGCACACACTGACGGAAGGGGTAATAACACTTGCAATGCAGTGCTCAATGGGCCATTAGGCAAGAGGGTAAATAAATAAATGACTAGGGGGTAAAACTACAGTATATTTGGAGGAGAAATAGTTGGTAAAATATACTTTTCTGACATTTTGTGACCAGTTATTGCAATATTGCTGTCTTCCTTCCAACATCCACACTAATGCAGTACAGTGGATCATTTATTGGGAATTCCACCAATTATGCAACAGAGTTTGGGGCAGAGTTTTGGGGTAAAGGGTGCGGGTCTGGGGGGTTGGTAGGTAAAGCTTTTGTTAACTAATGCGGGAGATTTCAATGAACATTTCAATGAGCAGTAGAGCACAGCTGGACTGAACAGCCCTTTTGCATTTTGCTGCCTCGGTCATATCATGTGAACTAAAAGTTCAAGTGAAATAATTTTTAAAGTAACTTATAGAAACAGGAAATCTAAAAGCCCCTAGGAACAGTGTGACGTTTGAAACAGGATTTGCACAGCAGCTCAACAGTAATGGCACTGTTCTTTAGAGGAAAAAAGGTCAAGGGCTCAGATGTGTGAAACACCATCCACCCTAAACCTCCAGGGCTTTGATTGGTCAGTTCATTTGTCTGTGTTAGTATTATCATCTGTTTCTTCACCTGTTTATCACCTCATTCTTGCTTCACATGATATTGAACATATTGAACATGATATGGCCATGAACTCAACAGCGTATTCTAATCATTAAGTACATGATGAAATGCTTTGCAGCTTGGAGAGTAGCTGGAATATGTTCAGTGCAAAACATTTTGCAAGTTCATGATGTTTACACCTTTTTTTCAAAGAAACTGCAAACTCACACGTATGCCTGGGTGAAAAATGCAGTGTTACTGTAAATGAAGTGAGAAGACTAGAAAGGATATGAGGCCGAGCAAAGGAAGAGAACTGTAACCCCCTAAGATCAATATCATCATTCAAATCTAAAATAAATATTTGAAATATTTATTAAATATCATTTGAAATAATGAGACTAAGGTTTTCAAAGGTTAATATCATGAAAAACACATGTATAGCAAAAATATGAACACATACTAACTTATGTATAAAAAATATACAATATAAATGCAATGTTAATTTGTACAAATGTAATATTAGCTTCCTAGTTTCCTTTACAAGTTTACAGAAATGTGTTTATTATTATTAATATTCAGATTATTATTATTATTCATATTCATATTATTATTCATAACATTATCCATATTCATATTATTATTTTTTTTTTATTATAATTTGTGATTATCCCTTTGTGATTACACCGGTGCATTCTTTCTTCTTAAAATATTCCAGAGAGCTGATTTTGTTAATCCTAAAAACTATAAATCCTAAAAACTATAAAATACTTTTATAGTAGTATATACAATGACTTACAGTAACAAGGCTGTTGTTTCCTTTACTGCAGTACAGAAATTATAATTCACCAATTTCTCCAGGTTTCTCCAGAATTCCCGAAGAGCTTTTTACAACAAATGTTTTCAAAAAGCAGTTTTACAGAATCTCTAAGTCCACACTGAGCAAGCCAAGGGTGGCAGATGCAAGGAGATTCTCCAAGAAGCCCATTGTCCTCTGGTCAACAGATAACAATAATTTACAGTAAATTATGAGCTGAAATCTGTGCAATCCTGCACTGAGAAATGTTCTTTTTGAACCGACTGACAGTCCTATTATAAATACAACACAACATTTTGAGCTATGACCCATCTTTGCTTCGACAAGCTGAGCCTGGTGGATGCTCCTTTTACATTCAGAATAAAGTTCATCTGCTAACAGTGATATGTTTAATAGCAATGTAACTTGTTACTTGATATTAAGCTTGTCACCCAAACTAAAATCAAGCTTTTCATTATAATGCTTTTAGTTAAATTGTATTGAATTTACAAATAGAAACGTTTTATTTCATTTCACTCCACTAAAATGTGGTTTGTATGATATGGGTCCTTCAGTTGGCTTTATGATATGGTGTCATTTCATGTATGACTAAGCTGTTATATTGTCTTCCATAATGCTTGGGACAAAGACATGTTTCTATAATTTACCCTTCTGCTCCTCAATGTAAAATGTTAAACCAAAAAAATATATTTTTACATTTATTCCTTTGGCTGACACAAAGCAACTTCCAAGCTACAGGAACAACCAAACAATTTTTGCACATGACAACACTGACATGAGTGTTACAAAGAAATCATAAGTCATTAAATACAGACAGGAAGTACTTCATCATGAACTATAAGTGGTACATTACTATCTGGGAACATTCTGTGATAGATTGTATATGTTCGATGGGATTATAGTCGTGTACATGGAACATTTGAGTCTCAAGGTGCTTCTTGAAGGCAGTGAGGAACTCTGCGACTCTGAAGTAGCTAAGTCACCAGTGAGGAATTACAAAGGAAACATGAAATTCACATGTGATTAAAATGCACATTTCTATGGAGAGAGATTAGTTTCAATATTATCAAATTAATATCACACCATTCACGAATATATTTCTTGACTCAGAAACAAATGTAACAAGATTCACAAAGATAATTCATGACTTACAAATAAATGTATGCATACTTGTTTATTTCAAATCATTTGCACATTTGTTATATTGTTTATACTGGAAATTTTTTTTATACGGGATAGGTTTGGTAGGGTTTTATATAGGTTTTATATAGGTTTGTTAAGGTCTAATATTCTTATATTTCTTTAAGTTTTTAAAATATTTTTTACTCTATTTATTGTCGTTATTGTTGCATGCCCTTATATTGTTTTTTAAATTGCTCTTAAATTGCTTTTGATTGTTTTTTAAATTGTGTTTATGTATATGGGGGTCACGGGTGGTCGCAAAAAGCATTTCACTACACATCATACTGTGTATGACTGTGTATGTGACAAATAAAATTTGAATTTGATGTCTACACTATCATTAAGTGTTTATGAGTAATTCTAAACAGGTAGTAGGTGCTACAACAGTGCAGGTAAAAAGTTTGTTAACATTGTTATCTGAATGAGAAACACATTCTACACGATCATTAAGTGCTTATGAGTAAATTTAAACAGACGTATGTAAGTGATACATAAACAACATGGTCTATTCATATATACGAGCACTGAAAGAGTCCAGGACGTTCTTCTTTGTCATAAGTGCTTCAGCATCAAGCTTATGTGAAGTGCGTCTTCACCTATGATAAGGCACGATGCAAGTACCATATTACATTATATTGTTGCAGGTGGTAAAAACACGAGATTGATATGTATTTGATTGAAGTCAGGGTTAAGTGAACTTTTTGTATAGATGCTGAGGTGGTTGTAGAACAATTGAGTCTTCTTGAAGGTAGAGAGAGTTTCTACAGTTCATTTCGGATATTAAATTAGCTTAAATTCTGCAGTGTACTTCTTGCATTGAGATGATCTCGGTAAGTTCAATATCAAAATCTATTTGTCACTACCAGTATAAAGCTGCAAAGGGGTCAAGTTAGATGCTTCTACTTCAGGTCAGTAAATTCAGTAACGCTGCGGCTAAGAACACGTGGGGGCTTATCTTAGAGTTTTAAAACATAATAGAATGAAGTGGCCTATAATGCGGGGCGGCCTATTATTGGGGAAATACTGTACTCTTCACTGTATTCATTTTATTTTAATTGATTCTAATATTAGTGATCTGAAAATGTAAAAAATAGGAACACTCACTGCCTCTGAAGTACTCTTACATATATATCCCTCGGGGGCCTAAGACTTTTGCACAGTACTGTATATGTATGGTCCACAGCTTGGCATCCTTTCGGTTTGCGGTTCTTCCCCTGTGCTGACGTGTGTCATGCGCATCGTTGGGGCCGCACGTTCGTTCGTGAAGAGATGAAGCTGGAGGTTTTAATGAAGAGGTTCTAGCTCGACTGCAGCGCTTGAGACATCGCCAGCGGCTGCGACTTCAAAGCTGCTGATATGGCTGCGCAGTGAAGGCATGGCGAGGCTGAGAGCAGATAACAGCCCTCGCCTCTCTTGTCTTTTTTATTCGAGACACTCCGACTGAGGCTGTGGTGTATATGACGGGCACCAGGGGATGGTATGTAACTGGCTGCCATCCCTGAAGGAAGAGCTGTTCTTCTATTGTAAGAGAGCCTTTGAGTGGTAACTGCACAGGAGAAGCAAAACGCATCTGTTAAAGGTTTTTCTATTGAACCATTTGTAAGACTTGTTCAACTACCCCTAGCCATGCATGATCTATGGATATTTGGCAATGGAAATATACCAGAACATAGCTGCTATTTATAGAAAGGTCCATCCTCCAAGAAAGTCCTACAGCTTCCTTCCAGCCATAGCATTAACAATCCTGACAGTTGAAGTGAATAACATTGATTATCTATAGTTATTTTATTACAATGGCACCTGTCAGGGGGTGGGATTTATTAGTGAACAATCATATCTTGAAGTTGGTGTGCTGGAAGCCGGTGCGAAAGGATCTGAGCCACTTTGACAAGTGATGACCAGAGAATCTCCAGAACAGCAGGTCTTCGAGTGCTCCAGGGGTGTAATAGTTAGTACCTACTAAACGTTCACAATAAGCAGGTGAGTGGAGGTAAAGGTGACATCATTGAACAATGAGGGTATAAAAGTAGCATCCACCAAAGGCTGAGTCTCTACAAAAAAAGATGGGTCATAGCTCGCCACTTTGTGCCAAAGACAAGTTCTTCCATCATCTTCAGTACATAAGAAAAGGTTACAGGAATCTGGAGAAATCTCATTTCATAGAAGTCGAGGCTAAAAGAAGCTGCATTAGAAGCGATCATGCTACTGTGACCAGTTACGCCACATTTGCTTGAGAGGATTTCAAAACCCAATGCCACTGTCATCAAGAAATGCAACCTAAACTCAAACACAAAGAGAAAGACAAAATTAGTTTTATACAGAAACACCATTGAGTTCTCTGGACCCAAGCTCTTCACTGGCATCAGTGCCCATGGCATTGGTTTCATTGGGATTTTAGAGAGACATATTCTGCCATTAAGGCAGCATGTTTTCCCAGGAGGTACGTGGCTATTTCATCCAGACGATTCCAAGCAAGTCTATATGTGCTTGACTGACCTGGCAGCAAAAATGTCTAAAGCTTCAGGAGGAGGAGAATCAGACAATGGGAACCACAGACTACTGTGCAGTTGGTCTTTTATAAAGCAGGAATCTGCAAAAAAAAAAAAAAACAGCTTGCAGAACTGCAACTTTTTGTCTCCTCAATTCCCAAATGACTGCACAGTGTAGTAAAGGAAAGGTGATGTAACAGTGTTAAACAATCGTGTGTGTGTTGCAGACATCAAATTCTACGTTTATTGAGGTTTACAAAATAATTTTATAAGTTGATCAGTGAAAACATTCACATTTAAAACATGTTTCATCAGTTAAATAAATACATTTTTATGGCATTCTTGTTTGAATTTGTCTGGAAAAGAGGTTTGCAGTTGTGGAGAGACTGTCCTGCATTGACATTCTGACTGAGGACTCAAACTAATGCATGAGCATCAACTATTTACTGATGTCTTCCCACAGATCTGAAAGCAGATATGACTTTAATCATGGTTGCTATTGAAACACTAGCCCGCAGAGCAGGCTTTGTGACTGAAGCTCCTGCCATCTGTGTCTCAATAATGAATCCTCTTTCAAAGTCACTCAGATCTTTTCCTCTCGCCATCTTGATCCAAACTCAAGGTTAGCTGGGCCAGCAGAGAGTTTTTTACATATGCCAAATAGCGACGTAAAAGGTTAATTACTTAATTGTCTCATGTAACATACCTGCCTGTAGGCATCTGCCCTCAGTATTGTTTCTCCACACATAGGTGCTGAAGTTCCCTTAAGTTCCTCACCTGACTGCAGGTAGAGAAACAGCAGGACTGGACTCAAACAGTCTGTAATTCAAGCATGATGTGTCGAGGAAAGGAATGGAATCAGTCGCACCTAACCTCACCTCATTTAGGACCCCTGTAAGGTGAACCTATAGTGGGTGCCAGTTTAGCAGTAAGGGTGGGTGGTGTGAGAATATGAGCCATGTGAGAAATCCTGAGTCCCTCCAACGGATGATTTTTTTTCCTCCTCCCAATGGACGCACAGTCAAAACCCATAAACTCCCCCGTGCGATTCTCAGCTGCATAGTCTGACAGAGGGGAACGTTTTCCAGAAGACGGAAAAAGCGCCTGGCATCCCACCGTGAGCTCTCAGGACGGATTCGTGTTTCGATTATTCAATCAGCCCCCGTGCAGCTTTGGCCCGGAGAAAAAGGCTTGTAATTTGCAAAGACACTTTCCTCTCACTGCTCCAATATCTCTGTATCCGTTACATCAAATGTCCCCGCTGAGACTGCTTACGTAATGAGCCGAATTCGAAACGTTCGGCCTTTCCTCTGACGGATCTCTGAAATACGCATCGTTTCTTTTCAGCTATGGGGAAGAAATGTGATGGGAATTGTCAGCTTGAAGGCTGGGAAGTCTTCCATGTAGTGGAGGACGGTACAGTAAGTTGAGCGTGAAGCCAGTAGACTTTTCAACCCTCTTCTTCCGCTGCTCCAGAGACTCCACGCAAGCCAAGTCACCCATTCCCTGCGACGTATCTCAAAATGGAACTCATCCTGACAAACTTTTTCAAAGGAACGTTTCAGGCTATATACCTTAATGTTTGAACGTTCCTTCCTCAGTTCTTCCTCAGTATGTGGCAAGAAGTGAAGGCTTTCCACCCCCATAAGCATTTCCCATGAGCCGCATCCATATTCCACTTGTATTTCCCTCGAGATAAAACTCTTGCCTCCTTTTTACTTCACTTTGAGATGCCCTCGAATTACGTCTAGCGGCTTTATAATTAGTTTTATTATATAAGGGTTCATAATAAGATTGCCCATGCATGGGCTTTACTTTTATGTAATACAGAAGAAAGAGGGGAAAAACTAGTACAGAAATAGAGACTGCAAGAAAAAGTGAAACTCACAGCATGATCTGAGAAGGAACGCCCATTTCTGATAAGTGCTAACTAGAAAGCATGTTGATCTACACAGCTGATTATGAAGCACAGAAGTCTTTTCGCCAGTTAAAGCCGGGAAAAGAGAATAGGAAGACTCGTCCTCAAAGCCCTGCTGAACGAATGTCCTCAAGAAAGAAGGAAGACTTTAATCAATGAAAAGCAAGGTGGTCATTATCTGCTCAGGGAGCCTTTGAACCACACATCTTTGAAATGGAAACATAGTGTTGGCAGCATCCTCTCTCAAATCGCTTTTATTTCTTCATGATGCTATAATTAATTTACTGCAGCGCACAACTTTAGTGAAATAAGACATTTAATGTTTGTTGAGAAAATTACACAGCCTAATTAGGCATTATGGTTTCGAAAAATTCAGTTTTAAGACAGAGTAGATATCTAAAGTCTTGGTAAACAAACCAGCCATGTTCCCTTATCATTTCTGTCACGGTTTTGAGGTACTGCACTCCGCATTCCATTGAATGAGCTATATGCTACTCTGTAGTCCATGAAGGAATGTTGTTTTATCTCACTATGTACACATACACAGGTGCTGATGCCAGTAATCTTGGACCTTTGATTGATCAGTGATTAAATAGTTCTAATGATGCCGCCTGGTAACGCCCATACATTGCTAGCAACTTCAGTGAAAATGGAAATGTGTAGACTAGGGATATGATAAAATATCAATATGGCAATCGTCATCCTTGGTCATGTGATACGATAATTGATACGCCCGCGACAATATCAATAGTTAAATGAATAAACTTTCGCTGCCAATTTGGCTCATTAGAGTCGCTACTTCTTCTCTCCGCTGGACAGCGCTGAGTGCAGGAGACTTGGGTGAAAGCTGAAGAAGAACTTCCCAACTAGCTAGCAGACAGAACGCCCCAGCCACATTTAAATCTAAAGTCTGACTTTGGCTTTTAGAACATTGATGGAACAGATCATGTATTCTTTTGTGACAGTCGCATCTCTGAGCATCTCTTTCCGTCAACGTGAGTAATCACACCTCACTGGAGCGCTTCTTTAAAAAGGTGTAAGGACTCAGAAAATCAAATGTGCAGAATTCTGCGTCCCCACCAATTTTTAGCATTTGCTGAACTGAACTTAGATCAGACAGGAGCAAAACGCTCCATAATTCATTTGGTATACATAGGGTAAAGAATAGTTGACTGTAGCAAAATGCGTGTTACATGGGGAGTAATGCATTATGGACTATGTAGTGTCTGTTGTGGGAAATAGGGGAGTTGTAGTTCGGGTTGGTAGTCACTTTCCGAGTGACAAAGGAATAGAACTGAAGCCATGAAGCCGAAGTAGCGGTTTCTCTGTGCTTCCGACTGCGAAAATAGGGAAAGTTAACAACAGCGTTTTGTTATTTATGTAAATTAATAATGCATTCCTGTGTTTCTGTGATATATCGCCATATGTCATTGTCATTGAATTTTATTTATTCATGCACAATTTTGTCTGACTGAATTGGTGAAGTGTATACTCAAAAGAGATTGTTTTGTAACATTTTCCAGCCTGATGAGCATCAACAACTTTCGTCCTGAGAATTCTCATTTCACAAAATCAAACTTTCGCAGATTCACATTGACTAAAGAGGAGTATAATTTCACCTACAAATGAAATGCTTATGCTGGAGGTTCACAATAATGTGTTTTATCTGAAGTTTTGTCATTTCAGTGATCGTGCCGACTGCTTCCAGGAAGAGGTCAGAATCGCCAACTGATATAAAAGATTTTATTAGACAACGTGAATATCAGTTATATACGTTTGTGGAAAGGAATTAAATTTTCCTGTTTTCCCAACACAGAGAGACAGAAATAAGAGAAAAATGTGTCTCAGAGGGAGTTTTGTTCTGAGAACCAGTTGATGTTTTTCTGAAACTTTTAAGATGATGTGTTAGAGGGTGTGTCTTCAGAGTCATGTGATATGATGACGTGTTTTAATGGCGTATGCTTGTCATGCAGAGATGAGTGTTCGGGGGGTGTGTGTGAGATATGTGTAAGATTTGAGTGTGATCTCTTCAGAAAAGAAACATTTTGTCATAAGCAGATTTTGCTGGAGACTGAAAACTAGAGACTAAAAAAAGTGTAGTTTTAAATGTGTCATTTTGTGACCAGAGACCAGTCCTGTGACCCAGATACAACACATCACACACATCATTTTCATGTTTTAACCCTTATGTGAATGATACATTATGGACTAAAGATTATATGATGTATTTGCACAATGCATGCTGGGTATTGTAGCGATCAGCCATGGATGAACAGTCCAAAATGATGCAAAGTTGTGGCTTCGCTACAGAATACTGTATAAAAATGACAAATAACCTATAAAATTGTGGTTTCAGGCCAGAAACGCTCCATTAAAGGAGAACCGCCTGCCACAGTTCTCAGCATTCCGGCTAGAAGATTTCTAAAATTCATTAGTCACCCAGTCAATCATGGCATTGCCTTGCCACCCCTTTGGCAAACTGGCGGAATGCCTGTCTGTCAGCCGTTCACGACTGATCTTTTGAAATCCTACCACACACTTCCCTGCATTGTGAATGGATCTGCTGCGAACATGAACTCTCCCAGGCTTTATTCCATAATCCCAACCTCGGATTCTGACAGGCAGCGCCTGTATGTCACCAGTGTTATGGATAACTCGTGTTTGAGCACGTTTCATGACAGCGAAGACTACCAAAGACTGCAAACAACAAGAAGAGTGCAGCAATGCAGGCAGTGACATAAAGAAGCATGGCTATGAATCACAAAGCACCTCCTCTCTCCCTCCCAAAAGTGTTAGACTGAAAATGATGAAAGCGAGACGTGAGAAGCTGAAGTCGTCTCCATGCAGCGAGCGCCTCTTCTCTTTTTTCTTCTCCCTTTAAAAGATTGTTTTGACGTCAGGTACCCGGGCCTCCAGATATAGCACCCAATCCCGTAAATAGGCTCCTCTGTGCGTCTACGGGCTATTCTGGTGCTGGGGCTCAGATTTCAGTCGTTCCTCTAATTTGTCTCCCTTTAAATATTCCCCCCCACTGTGTTTAATTCCCGAACCTCTTCACCATCTCTCCTTCCTCAGCCATCGGGCTCCGCACTCCCGGAAACCTGCAGCGCTCATTACAGCGCCAGCCTTCTCTCCGTTTTAATTGCAGTTTGCCCGAACGTAAAAAGCAATCGAGGAAAAACTGCTCTTTAAAAATACATATTTGCAGGAAATAAAATGATTTTATGGGTTCTGTGGGTTTATATAGGGGGTGATGTATGCTTTGGGTTTCCTCAGTGTCCTTCATTAGTGTCATCTCTCTTTCTCAGCTACAGTCTCTCTCTCTCTCTCTCTCTCGCTCTCAGCTACGGTCTCTGTCTCTCTCTCTCTCACTCTCTCTCTCTCAGCTACAGTCTCCGTCTCTCTCTCACACTCAGCTACAGTCTCCATCTCTCTCTTTCACTTGGCTACAGTGTGTGTCTCTCTCTCTCACACTCAGCTACAGTCTCTCTCTCACTCAGCTACAGTCTCTCTCTCACTCAGCTACAGTCTCGGTGTGTCTCTCTCACTCAGCTACAGTCTCTCTCTCACTCAGCTAGTCTCTGTGTCTCTCTCTCTCTCACTCAGCTACAGTCTCTGTCTCTCTTTCTCACACTCAGCTACAGTCTCTGTCTCTCTCTCACACTCAGCTACAGTCTCTCTCTCACTCAGCTACAGTCTCGGTGTGTCTCTCTCACTCAGCTACAGTCTCTCTCACACTCCGCTACAGTCTCTCTCACACTCAGCTACAGTCTCTGTCTCTCTCTCTCTCACACTCAGCTACAGTCTCTCACTCAGCTACAGTCTCTCTCTCACTCAGCTAGTCACTGTGTGTCTCTCTCTCTCTCTCTCTCTCACACTCAGCTACAGTCTCTGTCTCTCTCTCTCACACTCAGCTACAGTCTCTGTCTCTCTCTCTCTCACACACTCAGCTACAGTCTCTGTCTCTCTCTTTCACTTGGCTACAGTCTCTGTCTCTCTCTCACACTCAGCTACAGTCTGTCTCTCTCTCACACTCAGCTACAGTCTCTGTCTCTCTCTCACACTCAGCTACAGTCTCTGTCTCTCTCTCTCACACACTCAGCTACAGTCTCTGTCTCTCTCTTTCACTTGGCTACAGTGTGTCTCTCTCTCTCGCTCACACTCAGCTACAGTCTCTGTCTCTCTCTTTCTCTCACTCTCACTCAACAAGAAGGATGAAGAAGTGCAAACCACCTTCAGGAGACTTAACTATTGGCACCAGGAACCAAGCCGCTCCCAAGTGGCTCATTGCTGCTATTGCTCTGTTCTAGCCCTGTTTCTATTCTGCATTATTTGAGGACAGGCTGGTAACACTGCTGCAGACATGTCGGCAACAGTGAAATAAAACCCAGACCCTTTAACTCACTCTGCAACATGTAGGCCGTTGCTATTGTTTTGCTTTGTATTGTAAATGTGTTGATTTTACATTGTTACACCATAGTCAGTCACTCAGTCACGACAGGGAGAGACGATGTGGGGAAGATGAAAAATGTATAAATGTTTTAAAGATGTTATTTGACCGTCATAATTTTGATTTCACTAATTTGACAGGCACTTTAGAAATGGAATTTTACTCAGCGTCTGGTGGTAAAAGTTTTCACTGACCATGAAAATAAAACTAAGGCTGTGAACCTGAAAGTCAATTTTAAAACACACGTGTCAGAATTCAACAAACCCATTGCGATGGTTCTAATTTCACTCAATTCAGACAAATATTTCAAGCTCTAGTTGGTGATAGCCAAGTTCATATCAGAAGTTTTCCAGACTTTCAGACCCCGGTGTGGACCACTGGGAATAGACAACAAGGTTGATGTTTGGATTAGGGCTGCAACTAACGATTATTTCAATAATCGATTAATCGGCCGATTATTTTTCCGATTAATCGGATAAAAAAAAGCGTTTATTTCTAATCCTTTATTCAAAAACAGAACTAAAAAATTTGGAAAGTGCACAAACATGTTGCTCCTTGAGCTTTTATAATAATATAG
>JBBIGC010159943.1:0-16807 GCA_037576955.1 Lepidarchus adonis
AAAAGCTGAAGCTGAAAAGAGGATGAGCTTCTACAACAGGACAATGATCCTAAACAAACCTCAAAATCCACGATGGATGATCTCAAGAGATACAAGCTGAAGGTTTTGGAATGGCCATCACAGTTCCCTGATTTAAACATCATTGAAAATTTGTGGGTAGAGCTTAAAAGAGCTGTGCATGCAAGACGACCAAAACATATTACAGAACTAGAAACATTTTGCAAAGAAGAACGGGAGAAAATTCCAAGTATAAGAATTGAAAGACTTTTAGCTCTAAAAAGCGTTTGCAAGCTGTGAAATCCGCCAGAGGAGCTGTTACTAAGTACTGATTATGTAGGGTCCCCAAACTTTTGCACAGTGCCATAATAATGTTTTTATGTTTTATCTTTGTTAAAGTTATGTAATAAAAAGTAACCATGCATCAATGTTTGCTGAAAATATTGTATATTTTTTCAATTTCCTAGAGAGACCGTGTTTATATCTTTTCAATTAAAAAAGGACCAAATTATGTTTTTTTAATGAGGGGTGGGCAAACCTTTGCATAAGACTGTATTGCAACTCATTCAAGTCTTTATAATATAAGAAAATGCTAGACTGTCTGTCTGATCGCACTCTAGTACATGTGTATAGTCAATTATATGGTAGTTGTGATAAAAAGGTGTCAGAACCCACAGTGCACCACAGTCAGGTCTGTTTATTCTGGGGACCTTTATAGTATAAACAGGAGGTTTTAATGTTATGGCTGATTGGTATTTATTCGTATCACATTGTATTGGGTTGACTTTGCCCTCAAGCTGCTGTAATGTTTCGTTTGCATTTGTTTTTGCATAAATGAATGGACGCCCTGCACGGTTTGAGTATTAATGGAAATTAGCGGAGGAGAACGCACGGCTGTTTCTGACGAATGATTGCGCCGACGTTCTCCCACAAGCCTTCTGTGTGGCCCTGATTAGCAGTGCCACAGTGCATGGAAGCAATTTGCTATGTGTTGTGTTAGGTTGGGCTCAAATGAGTCTGAACAGTTGGAAGCCAATATCATCTCCCCAGCTGAACGTGCTCTTCTTGTGAGTCCTGTATTGTATCTTTTGAAGATTTAATCATGAATTCTTCTATCCTTTGCATTGGGAGGAGTTGCTTCAAGAACCAATGCATTATAGCAGCCTCTAATGAGATAAGCTTTGCCAAAATTGGAGTTCTCCATGACCACTGATTTCACTGATACCATTACAGTAGACAAAAGAGCACTTAAGCATATCTCATAATGGGGTAATATTTATAAAGATAAAGAGCACGATGTCTTTATTTCTGCTTCAAATGCAGTAAGCCACATCATGGCCTTATTATATTTGCATTGTGCTTCATTGAAACATGCAATTCAACTTCGTCATTCAGTTACTGTCACTCAGTTGTTACTACTACTATTAGTAATAATATATTAATAAATAATAACATAAAGACAGACACACGGTTGGCTGAATATAAGCTAAAAACCTGGTGCTACCTGGTAAAGAGAGGGAGGGAGAGAAAAACTGGACCTTCAGCAAGTTCCTCATTATTTTCAAGACTGCTGACATACTTTGAGGGTAAAGCAGTGAATTCACAGACCTGCATTTGCACTATTTTATTCTATTAATTAATATGTAGATACACTATTGTATATGATAAATTATAGTATTGTATAATAATAATAATAATAATAATAATAATAATAATAATAATATCAAGGAAATTATTAAATAAATAATGATAATTATTAAATACATAAATACACTATATTATTATTGTTTTTATTATTAGTATTATTGATGATAATATTTTTATTACTACTGTTATTAATGATGATGATAATGTATTTATTATTATTATTATTATTAGTAGTAGTAGTATTATCACTTTTTAACTTTTTTTATAATATTAAATATTACAAGTAAAGACTGTACAAGGTATATAACAGTTATATATGTCTACCTACCCCATGACTGAGTGTTTACATGTTTACACTGTAGTGGCACCTCACCTACCAACCGAAACTGAAGCAAAAACATGATATACTTACAATTAGTGACATTGGTGGAAAAACAAAGGAAGAAATGAAATGTGCAGCCCGCTACATAAATCACTGGAACATTTCTAATGATTAATATTCCCTTTGAACACGCTTAACATTTTAATAGGCTGCATAAAACAACACCACTTCAGCTTGTAACATTTATGTCAACATTGTTCTGTGATGAATGGGACTCTGATGCTATAAAGTGAAAAAACCTGATTCACAACACACCACTACTCCATATTTTACTGAGTGGCCCACGCTTTGGTTTCTGCCACTCATTCAACCCCCTCCCCCTGCAGGTGGACCACTCTGGACTAGAATAAATGTGTTCCTCATTGGTAATTTATGCCCAGTCTCTGTGTAGCAGAACAGGCTTGTTATTTTATGATTTGGGAGATGGAGTGAGGGAACATGACACGTTTGAAGCCGTGCGTTCAGGAGATGACGAGTTGGAACCCTTAAAAGTTGCCTTAAAATAAAGCGCTTAAAATAAAGGTGCCAGTAGGGCTTTTGGAAATGATGCAATCAAGAACTGTATTTGGTTCCTTAAAGGGCACATATCCTACATTTTCCCCCTAAGGTCACCTTTGCTGTTTGTGTGGTGTTTGTACAGAACCATTTTCTTATCCCTTAAGAATTATGTATTTTTAGTATTTTTTACAAATGACCTTTATGAATGACCTCGGTTCTGATTGGCTGTATCGTGCCTCTTTCAAAAAACAATCCACTTCTTACAGCTTCAGCCTGAATTCCCAAAGTACTGTGAGTTCAAAACAAGCTGACTTTTTATTCATAAATCTATAAAGATAAAGATCTAAGATAAACAGCACACTGTATCTACTGTCATCGTTCATCTATTTCTTTAGGTTGCAAACAGTTGTAGTTGTTATGGTTGTTAGCCATCCACTGGCAATCCCATGATGTCTTGGTGTCTGTCAATCATCCAGAGGCTGTGGTTCTGACTGGTTATGTGTGACCTTATTCTCCTATGGATCTATACTACCAGAGCAGCTCACTGAATAATAGTGTAAAAGTAATAAATAATGCACTTAGACTCCAGAGACTTGCTCACTTGGTCTCAATATGTAATCACTTGACCATGTGTGCTCTGGTGTTGGTCAGAACCTGCACAACGATGGCCTTTTGAAGATATGACTGGAAGTCCATGTGGAACGGTGAACATTATAAGACGTCATCAGCATGAACCAGGTGAATGGGTCGTATTCGAAAGCCTTGGATGAAATATCTTCCGAAAAGAGGGGGATTATTTGTGTTACGTGAAGTAAAATAAGCATTAGAATCAATAGGAAATTACTCCTACCCTCCTCCCCCAAAACCCAGTTTAACCAATCACTGTAGTTACAGTGACAAAAAAAGTATTTGAACCATTTCATGGTTTTCTGCCTTAATTTGTCATTAACAGTGAACTGATGTTCATCTCAAGGGTCTTGACAAACATAATGTGCCTAAAATAATAACAGAAAAAATCTCATTTTTATGTCTTTATTGAGAATAACCAAATTGCTAAATACAAAATGTATCATTATTGTTTTATCACCCAGCTCTTAACTCCTGGCTCTGATAGAAAGGTATCTGTCCAAACAATGGACCACAATATTGGGTTAATGCAGGGGTGCCCACACTTTTTTGGCTTGTGAACTACTTTTAAAATGACCAAGTCAAAATGATCTACCAACAATAAAAATGCAAAAAATAAATCCCCTTGCTTTGCGGTTGGTACTCAGTGTTGTACTTTTTAATGAATAGTCTAATTTTGGTTTCTTACTTGGTCCTGGTCCCCCACTCGTTTATACTCCCTTTCTTTAGAAGTAAATAAACTGTTAGCCGCTAACTAGGTGACTGCTTTGCTGGAGTTTTGCACTAGCGCATGCTTGTTACAAACGGTGACGCTGGATTGGCTGTACTGTATGTCAATCAACTGCCAAACGCCACAGTGGGGATGGATGATTGGCTCCATCTGTACTGCAGTGTTTTCTGAGGCTCGTGGTTCAGTTGTATTTACTGCATGGTCTCACGTGCGCAGTAGTTTGTTTTGATAGGCAGGGCTCTGCGATCGACAAGCGATGTCTTCGTGATTGACCGGTAGCTGAGATCGATGTATTGGGCACCTCTGGGTAAATGTTATGGATGATCAGTGCATGTTGCATTTTAATGATGTTTGCTGGGCTCCTGAGTGGCACACTGGTCCAAGTCTGATAGCTGACTTGGCAGAATTGGCAGATTGTCTTCCAAATGCATTGTGTGGTACAGTGATGTTCTGTTAGCAACAACCCAAAACGATGTGGTGGGAAATTTGCAAAACTACTACTGATGATGTTTATTTTAATACGGCAGTGAAGCATGAAATGACTGAAGCAGAAAAACTGTTGAACTTATTCTGCTGCCACGTGTCACGTCCCTGGTTTGAGAAGCTTTTAAACAACATGATGATTTGGATCAGAATCAGAATCGGGTTTGTTGGCCAAGTATATGAGTAAACACATACAAGGAATTTGATTCCGGTCTCTCACAACAGTATAAAAACAACACTATGTAAAGATACAATGAAAAAAATATTGAATATTGATAATAATTTGACACCTCTTCTCCACACTCACACTTTAATGAAGCTGTCCAACAAAGTGTCCATCAGTCCATCACTTTATTTTTAAGACTGTGGCCCCATTGATCTCTCACGACTGGATCTGATGCGCCAGTTCCACTACAACCCCAGCCCATCGACAGCTCGTCTTAATGAATTAGAGACAATGCGTTTGAGGTGTCAGATTAGCGTGTTCATGTCAGATTCTGTGTGTGTATGAGTTATATTGAGGGGACTGGGGTGGAACTGATTCAAGCCTTGCCTCCAGCGCTGAAAGGTTTGTCACGGCATGAAAAGAAGGAGCATGGCGCGCTCTCCTAACAGCTCTATGGTTTTTACTGTGCTGAAAAGAGCTGCCACATACTGTCAGCGCGGAGCCAAGTAAAGACTGCAATATTCACCGGATGTATTCGTTCAGAATTGTGCTGGGGCTAAAATGAGTTTCTGCGCCGCCTCCAGTTGGAATGGAGGAGATTGAGAAGGGATGTGGCCACTCGTGTGACAGCAGAGCGACTTTTGAGGGACTGTTCTAGTCTGAGATATTTGATTGTGTGGTGGGATGGGGTGGTGGGTTCACGGTCTTACATTTCATGGTCTTATTCTTAAGTGAATATTGAGAGAAAAAGAAGCCGTGACTCTCTGCTGGCGCTAGCTGATGTTTCTGAGCACCAGCAGCCAAAAAAATCTCTCTGAAAGATTGTTTGTTCCAATGGCAGTTGGGTAGCTAAACAACAGGTGGCCAGTTACTGTATGTGTGGTTTGTTTTGTTGTTTCTTTGTTTATTTTGTATAATTAATTTTGAATGTTAAAATGATTACATTTGTGGTGAGTCCTATAAAAAAAAGTACATCCACAGTTGCACCATGAAGTTTGAGTCATATTTAATTCTGTTCTGTTCTCTTCTGTTTATTGTCTTTTTTTATCTTCTCTTTTCTTCTGTCATGGTCCTGGTTCATTTCCACGTCCTGGTTCTCATCCTGGTTCTCATCCTGGTCCTCATCCTGGTCTACGTCCTGGTCTACGTCCTGGTCTACGTCCTGGTCTACGTCCTGGTCCACGTCCTGGTCCATGTCCTGGTCCATGTCCATAGTCTATGTCCTGGTCCATGTCCATAGTCTATGTCCTGGTCCATGTCCTGTCCTGGTCCATGTCCATAGTCTATGTCCTGGTCCATGTCTGTGATCCATGTCCGTTGTCTACATCCTCGTCCTTGTTCATTGTCCATTGTCCATGTCCTGGTTCATGCCCATTGTCCATGTCCTGGTTCATGCCCATTGTCCATGTCCTGGTTCATGCCCATTGTCCATGTCCTTGTCCAAGGTCCATGTCCATGCCCTGGTTCATGTCTATTGTCCATGTCCATTGTCTATGTCCTGCTCCAAGGTTCATGTCCATAACCTGCTCCAAGGTCCATGTCCAATGTCCTGGTCCATGTTCTGGTTTATGTCCTGGTCTATTTTTATTATTCTGTTATGTTAATTTATACTTGTTTATATTCTTTTCTATTCTCTTTTATGCTGTTATTTTAATTTCTGTTCTGTTCTGTTTTATTATCTGAGCATTGGATATTAGAAAAGAAGAACCAATAGGAATAGATTGTTCTGATCATTTTCTCAATCTCCTTCTGTGAGATTTATTGTATTGTATTCAGGTACATTACTCAGTTTAATTACATAAAATTTAAGCCGGGAAACCAATAGTAAAATGTAACCTGCTGGGGAAGGGTGTAGTACTTTATTTAGTCTGTAATTCAGTGATTGTTGAACTACATCTTTGACTCTAATATCAGATTTCCAAATGTGTCTGTTGAAAATAACCCTGATGTAGAAACCTCTGCCTTACTCACCACATAAGAATGTTGGTGTCCAATGCAACAGCACTGCGGAGTGGAACTGTGTGCAGGATGGGAAGGTGCCACCTCAACTCGTTTGATATAAGTGGTGGGCTGGATTGTAAAAGTAATAAGAAACTTCCCCAAAAAGTGTTTCTTATGAAAGAATGCGTTCAGGTGCATTTGTCAAGCATATTGAATTCATTTTTCCTCCATCCAAACTGAATCCCATTTCTTTCATTTGGAGCAGGAAAGCAAACAGGAAATGTCTGGAAATTGAACTGATTTGTTCAGTCTACTAGGTGGTAACGATGAGTTCAGCTATCACAGCAACTCTCCATCTTATAAACAGCACTAATGAAACAAGGCACTTCTCTCACAATGTCTTTCATACCACTTGTGTCAAACGAGTTAAGATGGCACCTTCCCATCCCGCCTTTCTTTCCCCTGGCGTCAGTCAGCAGGTGGGCTGCAAAAGCTTTTTTGATCCTACCTCCTCCTCCCAGCTGCTCTGGCTTCAAAGCCCTATACATGTGCTTCACATACACTACAGGCCAAAAAGTATAGAGACACCATTTCAAAAAAAGTCAATACGCCAACAACCAACACAGCATGTTTGCCTACATCGAGTTTAAGCAAAAATGCTTTCCATAATGCTGGTTCTCTGGCACTTCTCAGGGCATTCAGCACAACAGAATAATTCTGTTGCTGTTATATTTTTATAAGTGCCATTGAATCCATACGCCATGTCTTGAAGCATGAACCAAATGTTGTAGCTGTTACGTTTCTTTAATGAATAGAACTGATCTAGCTTTATATATTCCAGTGTGTAGTGTTAGTGATGTAACATGAGCTTTAGCTCCCTGTGAAATAGTAATAGCACATTCCAGGGTAAAGTGTGTGTCCTCAGGTCACAAGTGTAGTTTAGTTTGTCAGAGCACCAAAACTGACCATGTACAGACTCCCAGAATTGTCATAACTGTTGCCACCTGCTTACATAATTAGCTATACCCCTACAGGTCAACTGCTGCCCTCCTTAGGTCAAGCCATGAACCTACGCTAGTTGCTTGTAAAATCCATTAGCAAAGTACAACTGAAAAAGCAGACTCCTACTGACTGATAGAATGAGCTCTGCCCATCAAATCGACTGACCATTCAACCTAATGCAGTCTTCACACCCCCTCCACTCATAAACAGTAGCTGGACAGAAAAGAAAAGGATAGGACGAGTCTGGCAGTAGCTCAGCACTTCAGCCCTTTAATCCATCAAAAAAAATGCTTCTGAACAGCAGTGAATTTATGGATCCCGGAGAGACAGGACGAAGCAACCAAGCCAGGAAAGCAGAGCAGACCGGGCACATGTTTAAAAGTTAGCTGCTCAACATCTCACACCTATGACAAACCGCTAGAAGTGAAGTTGGCATTTAGCCAGTGACATTTCAAGGTGATATTTCGCTGAGCTCCCAATCTAAGCTTGTAAGGCCATGAACTCATTTTTTGTTGTACGTACCTCAAGCAGGGGCGCAGGGAGTTTGGGACCACTTTGGAAGAATAGACTTTTATATGGCCATTGTTGGGGAAAGTTGTTATTGGGGACTTTGGGGAACAACCGTTAACAGTTGCCAGCAATTTACTGCTGCATTTGTGCTTTTTTCCACTTTTCCAATCTTCAGTGTGAAATGTGTTGTAAAAATGTTAAGGCAGCTTGTTAATTTTTACATTTACTTAACTGAACACCCAGGGGAAGGGGTCATCATTCTAGTCACTTTTCCCAATGTAGTTTGCATAACAAAGCGATCTAATGGACCTGAGCAAGACTGCAGAGGGGGAAATGAGTGGGGAGCTCCTTATGAGATTTTTCATTCTTTTTAGCAATTCTAGTCATAAGTTATCAAAAATGTTTTACATTTTAAAATGTTTTTTTGTTTATAATTTTAATATTTCTTTTCTGAAAAGTAAAACTAAAGGCTGCTCAGCTGAGTTAAAATCCCAGTTATTTTCTACAGTGTACTGTTCTGTTGAATTGACAGTCATTAGTGTTGGGGAGACTTTTTGTGTTGGAGTACAGAAGCGTTGAATGCGTTAATTATGAACAAAACTGCTTTGTGGAACATTATACACAGCATACTGTATACGGCAATTGTTCTTTATAACATTATTCAGTGTCATGTTGACTATGCAAGTTTAACACTATCATCAGTGCTTTACTCTCTGTTGTGTGGGACCATGTTTGCTCCAAAGTCATGGTAAAATCTTTTTTTTTTAGGTATTAATTTAACACTGTTGACTCTCAAAAAAGTTAAATCAGTTATCAGTTATACAAACACTGTCACTGTGGTGGAGTGTTCCAGGTCTGCAGTAGTTAGTACCTGGCAAAAGTGAGTTAATGAAGCAGAACTGGCGAAGCCGCAACAGTGTCAGCTTGTTTTATTTGACAATTTTTAATAGAAATTATTAAACAGCTACACATATGCTGCTTTCTCTTGGGAAAGTGACAGTGGTTTCTCGTTACTCATTTAAGGTGCACCTCAACAACCATGCTGGATCCAAAGCAATCCCATTCACACTTACAAATCTGTAGTTACATGAATGTATTACTTTGAGAGTCCATTCTAAATGCTAAAGGTTTCAGCCCAAAAACTTGCACTTGTTCCTAAACCTAATGGACTGAAGATTCTCTGTTTTTTATTTTTTGTATGATTTTCACACAATGTAAAAGATGACTCACAGAATTTTACTAAAAGATTATTTTATATGAGGTTTATATATAGGTTATATGAGATGGTTAAAAAGTAGTATTGGTATGTAGTTATTCATTAGTTTATAAACATTTATAAAACAGTAATTAAAGCAACAGTGCGCTGTGGCATGTGAGTATGAATATATGGTATAATGCTGACTGGTGGAGAAGACCAGTAAGTAAAATCAGTAACCAGCAAGATCTGAACTTTTATTGTATAGATGGGCGGATTGGTCAATGTCTGCAAAATCTGATCATAACTTTTCATATTTTCATCTCCTGTTCTGCTTAAAAACACAACAGTACTATCTGTTAAAAGTCTAGAATGAGCCACATTCCACTGCTGGTTTCAAAAAGCCCTGATTGATATTAATTCATTTTATTAATTTAAATAAACCAATTATTATTGAAATACACTGTGCTTTTGTCCAGACTGGTTGTAATTTTAACTTTTAAGGCTTAAACTGATGTTTGAAATCATTCTTCTTGGCCACAGTTTGATGGGGTTCTCTGAAACAGTGGTCTGACTGGTATGGTAATGTAGTAGACTATATTAGCTCTTACTGTACTAAAGGACAGCATATCTAATTGAGTTCATTTGTCCCCCCATGCCACATTAACCATAAATTACTAAGATGATATTTTCAATAGATAAATCTCTTCTTGAAAGCTTGAGTGAGGCCAATCCATTCCCTCTTTCTTTATTACACTATGAAAAGGTTAAGTGAGTTCCATGTTCTGCACTGAGAGAGAGAGAGGGAGAAAGAGAGATAGACTAACTTCGGAAATATACACAGGTCCTCTATTTGCAAAAGAAAAGTCTGTGTGTCCTGTGTATTTGGTGATTCCTGACCTTGAATGAAGTCCAGAGGTACTGTAAGGTCTTAATTAGGAAATCAAGATGGGGGTCACAACAGTTCGGAGCAGCAAACTCAAACTCTTTTTCATGCCGTTTGTAATTGCCTTCATGTTTGCGCCAAACTTGAAAGTGGCCGATTTAACTGACAGTCAGCCCGAGTCGGTCTTGAAATAGCGACACAACATCATTTGAAGTATTTTTGCAAGACCTTTCAAAGACAATAGCCAGTCAACTGCTCTATATATACACACACAAACAGTGCAGTGTTTTCATATTGCATATTGCTGTAATGTGGGTTTTGCACAGGCAGTGTGAGGTTCGAGGGAGAAGTGGGGGCCATCGTTAGCACAAACACCAAGATGCATCCATGTTGTTAACCTGGCATCATTTAGAACTGGGGGAGGAGCGATTTCTTTTGGTTTTCTCTTTGCCTGGGGAGTGGCAATTGTCATTTTTGTTTTGTCGCATGCACAAGCTGGCGGAGGTGGAGTGATGTCGCTTTTTTTGCTGTCACGGTGAAGATTCTGCCACCACTGGAGAATGTTACTTGCAGAAACACTGTATAATGTATGTATTGCTTGGTAGGATGGGGAAAATGAGCTGCTCCAATTGGCTTATGCTACACAATAACAAGCCACTTAAGGCGGCCTAGCTCAAAAGATGACTTTTTTCTAAAACATTTTTATATTGCAGATCAATCTTCATTGCCTCTTTATATGGTGCTGCAATTTCAAAATTTTTTCTAAATGTTTTCCCCCAAAATTATTTATTTATTATTATTTATTTTCATTTCTATTTTTTTTTTGAAGGGGGGGGGGGGTATTTTGCTATGTAAAGGGACCATGGGTTTGAGAGAGAAGCTATATAAATTCAAATTATTATTATTATTAAATCACTTTTAGCTAAATTACTAAATGAAGCCCCCACTTCATGCACGAAATGCATTTATACCTGTGCCAGAAACCGATTCTGCTAATTAAAAAAGCCAGGAAAACGGAGTATGTGGTGAATATGAAATAAAAGCACAAACTGCTGAAAATATTTAACAGTTTATAATAATTAATAATAATACATTATCAGTATATAATTTATTAAGCACAGTAGCCCAAGGAGCCACATTATGGCTGTTCATTGAATGAATTTGAAATAAATAAACACATAAATAAATAAATAATGGCGTCTGCAATGAAGTTGTCAAACATTCAAACAATATCATCAACTGCTCCAACATTTGCTATATATCATATTTTTTTCATCTGAAGAATTCGGAAGCATTTTTGTTGTTGGTTTTGATCTTAGCATTCATGTCTGCGTCACGCTTCCCATGAGCATCGTGTGGAAATTCACACATCTAAGCGTCTCAGTCTGCCTCATAAGTATAGCCAAGAGTATTGGTGTGACAGATTTCCGTACCCTGCAGTTGAATGCAGTTTGGCAGACCTGCTTGTCGGTAACCCCCATTTTGCTGGTTACATAACAATATCTGCGTAGTGTAGCTTTGCCCCATGGACCTGCGTTTGTGATGCACACATGCGCCGAGCCTTCCCGCCACGCCGCTCGCATTGCGTAACCTGTCAGCCAAAGATATGCTAATTACCTCGGAGTAATGAGTATTCTCCCATCCAGGATGAAAACTCCAGCTCTAGTTGGAAGATTTTTTTCTCTATTGGCTCTTTTAGACATGCACACCAACAAACTAAAATATCACACACTGATTATATTGCTGTGTATTGAAATAAGCTTATATATTACAAGACACTTCTGAATCCCCCTAGACCCCTGAGGCGTCAGAGTTAAAGACTCAAATGATTTACATTCATATGAGATCATATAAAAAATGAGTATACCAAAGACGGGTGTGATCTTGTAAGAACATCTGAGGACAACCAGCAGGTGCTTTATACAGCGGTAGAACATGGTGCCTTGTAGAACATCCCTTGTGTTCGCAAAATGACCAAAATGTATCCCCCAATTAGTGGTCACAAACCCTCGTCCTGGAGAGCTACTGTATACCCTGCAGGGTTTAGGTTCCAACCTGCGTCTTACATACCCTCCAGTCCATCCCGCCTGGACTTCTGAAGTTAATTAGTGGGAATTATTCCTTCCTGTAGGACAGGGGTGGTGCCGGTTTGGTGATTTCCCTGCTCATACACACCTAGTTCAAATCACCTGTTAACTTCCAGGTGTATTGAGTGTGTTTGTAGAGGGGAACTACCAAACTGTGCTGGAGTATTCTACAAAGCTGTTCTTTTTTTGCATTTTTGACAATATTTATATCATACACTGTAGTAGTTTTACAATTACCAATGTAATTTTTTTACTTGTCCGAGATTTTAAATATTTTTTCTTAAAAATTGAATAAAAGAACCATGACTGTGGTTACAACTAAAACATTATATTGAGTAAGTTTAATATTAGTTGTACAGTTGACATTCCTACAAAAATCAGATACTTTACAGATACTTTACAAACGGTGACAGGAATGTATAAAAGGACCGTGCGATAAACTAAAGTTCTGTATCCACTGTTCATCTGTGAAGCTTGACACAGTTCTTTCCCACCAGTCAGCTGTACTGATTTTCACTCAAGACAGAAAAATACTATAGTGTCTACAACACAAATAGGGGAAAAAGTAAATGTCTTCTTCTTTTCCTGCTCTAGCTTTTGTGATATTGTCTCTGAGTCTTTTGGCTAATTCTCTACAGCCGCTGTAAATACATTTGTAAAAGAAACAGCAAAACAACCAGCACTTCTTCCAAAGTTTTAGCCATGTTGTTAGCTGCGTTGCTAGCTAGCCGTGTTGTTAGCATGACAGTGTATACATACACCCACTGGCCTTATTTTACATAAATTTCGCTCCCACTTGTTTGTTTTTAACATGCAGATGTTATTTGTCGGCACTGTACAATTTTATTGTGCACTGTACCATAAAGGATATTTCATTTTCAAAACTGCAGTACCATCATTGGACGAGTAGGTCACAATATTTTGCTGTACAGATTTTTTGAGCACAGCCCTAGTTCAGTGCTCTGGTTGTAGTGGTCATGGAGTAGTGGGGTTCCAAGCCAGAGTTGTGAAATAGGACTTATTCACATACTGCAGTTTAATTGAGATATTTCACAGGACCATATTACAAAAATGACCAAGCAACACATTCTGTGGTGAAGTTGCTCACTTGGTCACTGTGCACTTTTACGGTGTACAGTAATGTACAGGCTGCAGTTCTACACCTTTTCACAGAGCCCAGATATCCCATAAATGGATAAAATACCTTCATAGACATATACGATGTGGTATTTCACTTCAAACCACTTCTGCACTAGCCTGCTAGTAACCCTTACCCTCAGCTTGTTTTATTAGCAGGCCAGTACAAAGGGGCCTGCAAAATCAAATCCTAAGCTATAAAATCAACACAAACATTCCCTAGAGGAAGATCCGGTTTCCCAGAGCCTGGCCTTTCTGTTCAAACCTCTGAACTAAACCCAGTGGTC
The DNA here is from genome assembly GCA_037576955.1 of Lepidarchus adonis. NCBI lineage: Eukaryota > Metazoa > Chordata > Actinopteri > Characiformes > Lepidarchidae > Lepidarchus > Lepidarchus adonis. The sequence goes on from JBBIGC010159943.1 coordinate 13,576, forward strand.
ACAGGAAGGCCCCAGTGCTGCAGGTGTGGTCAAACCCTAAAATGCATAAGTAATATTGTCTCTTACAGATGGCCTTTCACATGGGTCAACACAGAATGGATCAGTATATGGAGCATGGGTGCCAGAGGTGAAACGAGATGAAATTCATACTTCTCTACAAGGACGGCCATGCTGGGATAAAACTAAATCAGCTGATCTGCATTTTTATTTATTTATTCATTATAAAAATGAAAAGAAATGCACCATGAAAGCTTTTTTTGATAACTTTTACGCTCAATAACAAACAGGGGAAAGCTGTTGCACTTTATACAAATTCACATTGAAATATATTCATATTATTGGAGGAAAAATGGTACAAATCAGTGGGGCCTGCAGATCAGACTGCAATTGCTTATGATGGCTACTGTGATAAAAGGTTATCAAAATTCTTATGTTTGATGGTCATATGTTATATATGCATTTTGTTTGCTTCTGCTGAGCAGGTTGTAATGTTGTGTACTGACCTGTGGGGTCAGTAATGAGGCGGTTTGTGTCCTGTGGTGTTTGAGGTTCATCCATCATTATGGTTGAATGAACCAAGCTGAACCTTGGCGCCTTTATGTTAAAGATCCTCCTGATACGACACTGTAGGCAAAGGAAACATCGGCCCATACTGGGTTCTCCCTCAGATTGGGTGACATTAGTGTTACATTAACGACATGTAAGTGCAATAAAGATGTTTTTTTATCCTGATGTTGTGTTCTTTAAGAAGAGGTCAGGTCACCAAACTAATTTTGGTTTTAGTTGAGAAAGAGAAAGATTACAAAGTACAAGTTAAAAGTCTGAGTTTGGGTGGTTCAGAGATTTTGGAGGGCAAATCTAAGGATGACACTTGTTTTCGTCCTTGAAGCCATTTTGTTTAAGATTAAGAGGCTTTGGCAGGACTGCCTCGGAGACTGAGAAATACAGGCCATAGTGAAGCAGCCTTACAATGGGTCACATGACCTAGAAACACCAGCCCTCGTCAGGAATATCTGCTAGAAAATTATGGCATGAAAAATCGACATTTTACCATCATAAGAATGCCTATCTGACCGAATGCCAATCCTGAAAGCATGCATTGCTCCTGCAAGTAGAAAAATGGTCACTGTTTGGTCCACATTCACCTGAAAACGCAGGCGTGAGAAAAACATATCACTCAGAAGCCATTGTACACAAGTGTAGACAATTGAACATTATAATTTCAAACTTAAGCTGAAGGTATTGTGTAATATTTCATTGAATATGCCAATTTCAGGCTTTCAGTTTGATGAGGGATGTTAGCTGTGGAGCTTTGCTTAAGGAAATATAAAGTATATATAAGTTGCACTCATTTTTGGTGAAAAAATGCATAATATTCCATTAAAGGAGTATTGAGAGACTGCACACTCTCCATTCTGTACTGAAATGGTGGTGAAGACCCAGCCGTGTCTACAGAAGAAGTGGGAGAGCATGGAAGCATGCAGAGAGGTTCGTTCAAGCGTGCAGATTTCAAGGCCTGTTCTCCTATAGTGTCCATAGGGAGGTTGGTCAGGTGATGCTGACACCCCTCACCCCTAGGGAGTGTAACAGGACCCTTCAGTGCAAGGCTGAATAACTCAGAAACTCCATCTTTCACACAATGACAGGATCCACAATAGCACCCTCCTGCACAGAGAGTTTGCACATGTGGGTGTTTGAAAGACATTTACACGTCACCTCCTTATTCAACACAACATGCACGATGACGGCAGTTGGAGCTGTTTAGTATGTTGTATAATGTGGAACATCAACTTTTCATACCAGCTGCTGCATCTTTTATGACAGGATGCCATTGTTCTGTATATAAAGACTTTTTACCTCCAATGCTTTGCCAAAGTCTTGAGAAAAAGCTCATACCAACATTGCAATACATGGCAATAAACTTGACTACCACACATTGTGATTTTTGTAGCCAGAGTGTCATTTGATGATCTCAGTAAGAGCAGAACGTACAGGTTCCTCTGTTGGGTTCTAGGGTTTTTGGGTTTGCGGGTTTGTCCTGGCTGGAGACTTGTCCAGGGTACTTTTCCACCTTTCACCCAATGAGTGATAGCACCAGCTCCAGAACCTGGTTTAGGTAAATGCCTTGTTCACACTACAGGACTTTAGCCATGATTTCCAGGTCTCAGATGCACTTTGGAAGTCCTAGACGAACGTCCCAGTTGGAGGTGACTCTGCAGTTAATCTGTGAAGCAATAAACAATGTTTATTTGCCAGTTGTCTGTAACTGGGACTAGATGTTAGATATCTAGAGATAAAAATAATGTTATATTTATATAGCGCCTTTCACAAACGCAAGTTCTCTTTACAAAGAAAACACACATATATATGAATAAACTGCCTCCTAGAGTGGAAAGTCTGGTGCTAGGAACCAGAAGAAGATTATTGCTTTTATTTGATCTTATAAAAGTGGGGCACAAGCTCAGTCTGGCCACCGAGTTTGGTGAGAGATCTTGTAGTGTGATCACCCAGGTTGCAGATCAGTCATGTGGTTGTGCGTAAGGCTCCTGATCACAGGAACACAAGTTGTCTGGTGTGAACACTGTAGAGATCTTGCCAGCATCTGCAATCTCATTACCTTGGCTTAAATCATGGAGAGCGACCAAGGCTTAAGCGTCTCAGAAAATGAGTGAATGAATGAAAAAACAGAAAGTTCAGGATTGTTATGCAGAAATATTTGCTTTTTATTTATTTTACTACAGAATAAAAATAAATAAATGCTACATTTCTCCATAATGCTTATCCGGGTAAATTTGGTCCAAGTCTCTATGACCCACAATTCCCGTTCAAGAGCATGTATGAATGTGTGTGTGGAGGGACCGGTGTTTACAGTCACAGTCTTAATAAAGAATATTCCTGCATGTGTCTTGGCTTGGACGTACAGTTCTAGCCTTTAAAGTTAATGTGGAACATGTGTGAACATATGAAAGTTCTTTATAATTTAAATAGATTTTTCATTTTAGTCCAAATTCCGTTCAGTTGTAGAATTAAATTCAGATGAAAAGCTTCATTTTCATTCTGTATATTTTGTGGGCAGCACGTTGGGGCAGTCCCATGGGTTGGCCACAAGTGCCTTTCTTTGTGGAGTGGACTATATATTCCGTATATCTTCCAATAGTCAAGTCAAGTCAATTTTATTTATAAAGCGCTTTTTACAACTGACATTGTCACAAAGCAACTTCACAGAGTTTAT
>JBBIGC010159992.1:0-16801 GCA_037576955.1 Lepidarchus adonis
CTCTCTCTCTCTCTCTCTCTCTCTCTCTCTCTCTCTCTCTCTCTCTCTCTCTCTCTCTCTCTCTCTCCCTTCCTCTCACCACCTCGCTGTGGGAGCAAAAAATTAATCATGATTATCTGCAAACACATCCTGCATCAAAATGAGAAAGCTACAAGAGCCAAGTTACTTTCTTTGCACATATGACAAGTTGATTAATTATAATTATCCCATGGGATCACGGTCTGCATATTACATGCATGTTCCGAGACCGAAATGTGCACCTGCTTCTCTAATGAGTCCCCCTTCAAAGTACTTTTTTTAATTGAGGTTTTTTTTTTGCTCACATGTGAAGTCCCTAATGAGCCGACCGTTCAAATTAAACACAAAATGTTACAAAAATACTTTATTAATAAATAATCAACATAAAATACAGCAAATAAATATTTTCTTATATAAACAAAGCATTTAATTTATTTATAAATTACTTAAATTACTTAAATAACTACAAAATCTGATTTTTTTTAACAAAATCTGAACATTTTGACTGAATTGCCAAATGGCTATTGTTTGAAATGAGGAAAGTTTGCCTCCAAAAATCGCACCAGCTCTTTTAGAAATTGCAGAGAATGTTGCAAGGCAGCCAGACCCCATTGTTTGCGTGTATAGTGGCCTGATTTGCTGGGGAACTCTGGATTTACGGAGGTATTTTCACAGTGTACACGCAAAACATTTTCCACACATAGTTTTATATGATGCTCCACTTTATAAATCCTATTGGTTAAACTCTGAATCAGTGTCGTTTTGTCATTCAGAAGTTTCTGGTGTTGACGGATGGCCTTAAGTGCATATTCCATGTAGCTGATCCCACAGATGGCCGAAGTACTCTGGGTGTGGATGCTGTTCCAGTTGAAGTGTAGCTGAGGAAATTTCTTAGGGAAGGACGTCACATTTGTGAAGGACTGCTGAGACAAAAAAGACGTACGATTAGCAGTGTACTTTAATTTCTAATATAATTACTTAATAAATCAACTAGACTGTTTAGACTGTTTAGCTACTAAAGTACCAAACAGATTTTACTAGTTTACTAGTTTAGATAGTGCTGGGCTATGTCTACAGCCATGTTTAATATGATTTTTAAATGTATTTTCATACTTTAATTCTCAATTTGTGTTTCTTTTTTTGGGAAAAATAAATACTCTTGTGTGACATAATACACTTAATATCCTGAATAATAAGCCTTTTTGATGACACCAAATTTATTCATAATCCCATTTTGATTTTCACCTTGTTTAAAATCTTCTACCATAGTCATAATTTTTTAATATTTGTGCTTAAAAATGTATTTTATACATGCATTAATTTATTTTTAAGTAAACAATGTTGTGTAGTGAATATTACCACCTATGTTGGTAATCTGATTAAACATAGATTGATCATTAATTTTTATAATTTTTGTTATTATAATAATTTAATACATTAATAAATACATTGGTCTATTTTTCAACAAAGGTTTTCACATATGAACAATAATGACTTTAGCAGCAATAATCAGATGGCATATAAACTGTGGGCTGGGTGAATAATATTATTAGAGTAAACCCCCAATAATGCCTAGATTAAATATTTGGTTCTATTGTTTCTAAATGAATCTATGCTACACACTGTGAAAGAACATAGTTCCAAGATAGCATCAATCAAGAAATTACACTCTCTACAGGTCAAAACATTTCTCACGTCTGCTCACAAAATGACAAAACATTACTTGTGTGACTGGAAGAACATTCATGAAGTTAAAAAAAAAGATAAAGCTTCAAATAAAAGGAATTGAGCACCAGAAATGGTTACATGCAATAGAAACTCGTTTTTAGTTCCCAAAGAACCATTTGATTTTATTCAATGAGGCTGAAGAACCTGTAAACCTTTTCCTAAGAACTTTTACTTCTTCTTTTAAAGATTTCTTAACATCCACACATATAAAATTGTCTTCTAAAGAACCTTCCATCACACAATATCATTTCTGAAACACTTATCTTACCAAATTTTTGCTAAAGGATTGATTTTCTACCTCATTTAATGTTGTACTCACATGAAATGCTCCTCTCACATATTCTTGTAAAGTGTTGTTCATATCTTTTTCAAAATCTTTCACCAAAGGTACCACTCTGCAGCCGTGCTTTTCAGCTGCAGGTGTACACAAGAGGTTCATGGCCACTAGTCCAATGCACACCTCCAGAAAGCCTATAGAAATGAAGAACATTGGGAGAGAAGAGCAATGTTTGCTTTAGAAAACCTACAGATGAATTAATAAATAAGGTGTAACTGCTAAAAATAAAATTAAAATAAAAAGTCAAATTAGACAGAAAGAAATAAGTGCTTTTACCTGCTGGGGATCTCATGAGGAGAACTCTGAAGAACTTCTAAGCTTCCAAATTTCAAGTTGCAGTTATTACCCAGCTCACCCAAGGGATATGTGTGTGTATAGGGCAGGAGAGTGAAGCCATGTTTTATAGTCTAAAGAGACTTGGTTACGCAAGGAAATGTGATGTTTCCTTATCTAACAACATCAACAACCAAAAACGATTGCTGCACTTAACAAACCAAGAAGTGTTGTGATGCGAACCAGTCATCCTGGACATTCTCTTCTCTTGAGTAATTCCTTATCGATTATATCTTACTACTGATGTATTTCTAGATGTATGTGTGGAAAGAGATACTCTGGTTAAATAGGTGTGAAATCTAATGCCACCACTTTTGCAAGGGAAGTTTCCATTAGACTACATAATAGCAATATTCCATTACTTCAGTAGCTAATTAGATGATTAAGACTCTTTCTTGTGAAGTTCTGCCCACAAGATCTGGATGAACTGCCTCAAACTGCTCGGCGTCATGTTCCGCTCATAGCCTCATGATTTCACTGAGATAGATTCATGACTTTATGATGGTCAGGTGATTTTTTTTAGCCTGCTCACTGGGTGGAGGATCATGCGTCAAATAGCAAGTCGCAGAGACCAGTCACTGGAGTTTTGGGAGAGGAATGTTGTCCCTAATCTTGTCTGATATAGGATTCTAACTGCTCAACAGTCCTTAATCTTCTTTGTTGTATTTTTCATTTCATGATGTGCCAAACTCCACATTACAGGTCGCCCCACATAACAGGTCGCCCCACATTACAGGCCGCCCCACATTACAGGCCGCCCCACATAACAGGTCGCCCCACATAACAGGTCGCCCCACATTACAGGTCACCCCACATAACAGGTCACCCCGCATTACAGGTCGCCCCGCATTACAGGTCGCCCCACATAATAGGACGCCCCACATTACAGGTCGCCCCACATAATAGGACGCCCCACATTACAGGTCACCCCACATTACAGGTCGCCCCGCATTACAGGTCGCCCCGCATTACAGGTCGCCCCGCATTACAGGTTGCCCCGCATTACAGGTCGCCCCACATAATAGGACACCCCACATTACAGGTCACCCCGCATTACAGGTCGCCCCGCAATTAGCAACAGAAAAGCAGCACAGGTCCTAATTGATGCCGTTTATGAATCTGATTTGAAGAAAGGTAAACCTAATCATTTTTGCATTTCAGTGTTGCTAATTTTATACTAAAGAATTTACATGTAGACGGATGATTGGCATCACTGTACTACAGTGCCCCCACCCACCAGTCATTCAAACAAAAATTAAAAACTCATCTTTTCCCAGTTAACAATAAATTTTGTTCCTTTTATTTCTGTTAAATGTAGCCTTTCCCAGCTCGTATTATACACTAGGATGTAATATAATGTAGCAAAGGGCTGAAAAAGTTGCCATTTAAGTACAGAACATCATCACTGATCTATCTTTGCCTTGCTTTGCTATTCATGCAGTAAGCAGAACATTTAAATTCAACTAATCATTTGGGGATGTTGTCTTCTTGTTCTGAATTATACTTTTAGTGAATGTGTTTTAATGTTTTTAGATAGGCCGAGATGCAGGCTTTGAACTGAGCTGTGATAACAAGCTGGATGGTTCCTCTCCTCTTTAATCCAGAGGAGTGTGTCCGTGATAATTTTAACTTTCATTTCCAGCCTTTTGTTGCCCCATCTTAACTTTTTGTTGACATGTTTCTAGCATCAAATTCAAAATGGCCTTTTTCATCTTTTTCAATTTTCAGCACATTTTGTTTTCACAATGATCGGAAATCACGAATCACTTCATGTTATGGTATTATGTCTCACTTTCAACATTAGATTTGTTTTCTATGTTCTGTGGTGAGGAAAATATTTGTTTATGAAATTTGCATATTATTGCATTCTGTTACTATTAACATTTTATCCAGCATCCTAACTCTTTTGGAATTGGGGTATAAAAAACATTATTTCAATCAAGCAGCAGTTTTTAAGCCGTGGGCCGACAGTTCCTCCAGGATCTCTAGAGGTGCCCAAATCCAGTCCAATTTTCAGCACAGTTTGGTTTAGTGATTTTCCTGTGATAACACACCTGGTTTACCTCACCTGCTACTTGCTAGGCTAACAAACTGTGCTGTGGACACTCGCCATCCAGGACATGACAGAAATGATGATGCATGTGGGAGTGATAGACTTCACACTTTAACCTATGAGCTTGAATTCCTGTAAATATCTTCACATCTTCTTGTTAATTTGAAATATGAATAAATAATATGAAATGCACAGAGAAAAGGAACATAATGAAGGGAATTTCCTTTTTTTTTTTCATATGACATATGACAAATGTTGTAACACTGTGTAAACTGTGTTGCACGCATGCATATTTCCTGCAAATGTCACTCAAAAGCAAAGGGTTTTGCCATTTACTACTAAAATATTCTCTGAGTGCAATAGTAGAGGCTATAAATTTACAGTATTTGCAAAAATATAAACACATAACATATTTGTTCTTAAAGAATATACAAGACTTGTCTAAGTCTGTAAGCAGATATGTCTTTATTTACATGCAGTGTGCTCAAGTTATGCTGCTGATGCATTCAGTCTCTTACATAAGCTTTTAAGACAGTTCAATGGTAGTGCCACAGATTTCTAAAACTCTTGATTGAGGTTTAGATATTGAACCATGAAAGGGTAACATTTTAATCATTACTGCATATCTGCACATTTGTGCTGAGGTAGAAACGCTAGAAAAATAAATTCTGCAAAACTGATGAAAGCTGCATATTTCTTTCAAAGAGTAAGAAAAGGTTTCTGACTTTAGCTTTGTGTCTCTTTGAACATGATTAAAGGAATAGTTCAGTTTTAATATCACTATATATATATATATATAATTCAAATGGTATCAATCAGCAATGGTGTTTGCTGTCAAATGCATACTTTTTAAGCGTAGAACTGCAGCTGTGAGGCAAACATTACTATCAAACACTTCTACTTACTACTGTTTTAATTACTATCACCCCAATTTTTTTATTTATTTTTTTATGTATTTATTTATTTGTTTTTATTTATTATTATATTTTTTTATTTGCTGTTTTAATGTAAGCACTTTGAGATTTGCTAATGAAAAGTGCGTTATAAATAAAATGTATTATTATTATTATTATTATAATAGCCCACATCATGTCCATACACATTCACCAGCAGAAATGTGCATCCAGCACAGCTATTCAGAGGATCTGGATGCACGTAGAGCAGGCTGAGAGAAGTTTTGGCAATTTTGCTATTATGGAAAAGATTTGTGTGATTTTTTTTTTGCAGCATTATCCTCCCAGTTGCAGATCTGATCCATATATGTCATGGGATAATTAGCTTGTGTAAATTAGATTTCTTCAGAATTATTCATTTTAAGCCCTAAATGTTTATCTGGACGGTATCGTAAATCAGAAGAAGCTGGTAAGCTAGCGGTGCCTAGACGTGTAACTGAATAGGATGAAATGTCATTTAGTCATAATGCCACCCACTGCTGGTATCAGGCTCCCCATGGAGATCATATCTGCCCCAAGTGATACCTTTATAAAAGATATCACACGGCCTTTGGTTAAAAAGAGGCTTTACTATAATCTTAGCAATACTTGCAGATGAATCATGCACTTTTATCTCATCATTTTAAATCTTACTTATATTTATTTTAGATTTTATTTATGATTATATGATAATGTGCCTCAGAACTAATCTTTTCTGGCCTTGCCTAATCATGTCTTACCTAGTAGTTTTGTCTTATGTGTTAATGAAGCAGTTAATAATGTTTGTGTTGACCATGAACGTAGCCTGGTCATAGTTTGTACTGGAAAATATTTGACTCATTATATCCATTACAGCTGTGAGTTGCATTAAGAAGGAAAGTTTGTACTTTGTCACTTCATAGGTGGGAAGTACGAAATATTGGTTGTAGCTAATCATATATATAAGTAAGACCACCTTTTTAAAGTGGGCAATTATACATAATGCACAAAGATGGCAAGGGGAAAGCATTGAACATACATGCTTTTGCGTGGGTGTGCATGATTCTAGGAAAAAAGCGGAAAAGAAAATATTTTACATGTAATGTTGTTAAAATATAAAATTATATTAAATTATTAAAAAGATTCTTCACACTCATCTTCACAAAAATTATACTTTAAGAATCTTGGGTTTCCATGAAAATGTGACTTTGTTCTTACATGGATTAAAAAATAAAAACTTTGATGAAAAATGATGTTGAGCAGTCAATTCTTTGATAGATCATGAGTTTGATGGCGGTGCCGCTGCCACTCATGGCTAGGAGTCCAAGAGAGCTTCACCTTCTTTGGGTGGAAGGCCCCCCTTTTCCCATCAAACAGAATTGGTTATTAGCAAATGTCTTGGTGTTTAAGGTGAGTAGGAGAGGCCTAGCTAATGAATGAACCTGGAGAAGGTATAAAGAACATTTATTCTTAAATTCATGCTCCTACCTTTGCTTGTAGTACTTGGTGTACCTTCTCTTTGCCAATGAGCAATGAGTATTTTTTTTGTCAGGGCTCTGTTACTGTTCCTTCACATAGAATATCTCCCAATCATTCATAATCCTTGCTTATGGACTAAGGCTTTTTGAATACGCTCAAGCTTTTCAATGGAGTCTTGGTAAAGGAACTGGGATGACCCACATCACATGTTTATCACTATACACTCTTGGTTTTTTGGCATGGTGCTTCACACTCTCACGTCTCATTTACTGTACAAAAACCTCTAGCATCAACTGAAATGCAAAGGCATAGGAATGAGTTTCTCTGTGGAGGCACATGTGCTATAATGAGTTAAAGTCCACACCATGCCATAAAATATTAGCTAGTTATACGCTGGTTCAACTGACGCTATGGTATGAAACATTTGTGGAACCATAAAAACAACAAATAAATAAACAAAATGTATTATTATCTGTATTTCTGTTTACTATTATACAAGTTCATGACTCAAGGTCAGTTTGCAACATGAACATGGTGCTAATCTAACTTAAAAAAAATCGATCAGTGTATATGTAACATACCTCTTCCCTATCACATTGAAAAAAAAAGCTATATATTTTATATCTCAACCTACACAATTACCTGTGTTAAAATCCTCAAAATAAATGTATTGCAGGAGCATAATTTCACACTGAACTTTTTTTGAAAAAGCCGACATTTAAAAAAAGATTCCCCAGACCTCAACCCCATCATAAGTGAGGACCCAGGACTCTGGATGATCTGGTCAAAAGTCCCTGTCTCTGTATTCTCCAACCTTGTGAAATGTTATAGGAGATGATGATGTCTTGTAGGAAAAATGAGGGTTGTACAAAATATTAACAGCAGGTTGTGGGATTTTCCCCCAATAAAGAAATGTACTTTTGTGTTTTGAGCCTATATTTAAAAAAATATTAGAAGCCTAAGAACACATCTCATTCAGGGGTGCCAATAATTGTGGAGGATACTGTAATTACAGGTAACCTAGTCTAACTATTTGTAGTTAATTTAATGTATATAATTTTATGTAACTTGTTATTTACTTTAAATAAACCAATATAATTTTAGGTAATAATTTTAGGTAAATCAGTCCTCACTAACTTAATTTAGCTTGATTTCTGCCAAATCAAGACTTATATCAGCAAAGTGTTTTGAAACACAACATCAAATATTGAAATAATCAGACTCTATGAATTCATAATTTCAGTAATTATTGACATTTTATTAAGCATTTTATTTTATTTATTAACAATGAGCTGTAAACAACTTTACTGAAAAAGCAACAGTCATAAACCACAGCAACATTTTGTGTTGAAATAAAGTACACTCCAAAAATAAGTGAACATCTTAACATCTTAACTCTTACATTTTGGCAAAAAAAATATTAGACTTGTAATTAATAATTTTTTGGTATTTGTATTTTGTCTGATTCTACACAAAAATAATTTATATTTGTGCTTTTGGGGTGTCCAAGAGTTCTGAAATTCAGATATACTTCAGCGTAAGTGAAAAATCTAACCAAAGTATTCATATAGATAAAAAAAATATTAAACACACATTTTGGGAAACTCCATGTACGTATAAGCTTGCTAACATCATGGTAACAAAATGTTTTGCATCAAAACAACAGCATTCAGTAGTATTATACAGTGTGTTTCAACTTGGTAGTCCCAACGTATTTTGCTGTTGCCATGAAAAGAATTTAAACCTCCATAACTCTTAACTTTACACTTAACTTATATATAAGAAAAAAAAATTCCACAATTTCTGAGCCAAAAGAGGTTTCAGTAACTGGTTTTCTATAAAGGGTTGTTTGAGCACATACAAAGTAAAGTCAGTATAATGCTAGATCACAAATCAAATTCTTAGCCCTAAAAAAGTTTGAGACACACACACACCTTTTTACGACAAGTAAAAACTGGTAAATACTGGTAGACATGTAACACTGATAGTATTTTTCCCCAAAAAAACCCTGACTATATAACAGCTAATGTTAAAATTGCAAATTGCAATTGCATTTCGGGTTCCACATTACATTATGCACCATTATTTGCATAGCAATGTCTCATACAAAGAAACTAAGGCCCCAAAAAAGAGTATCTCTCACTCAATAAGTGTCGGTTACACTGTGAGAGACAATACTACATTCCCTGTCTGCTCAGCACACACGCTCCTGACAGCAAACAAAGTGCTACTTTAAAGGACAAGCAGCATCACTGTCAGGATTTGAAATGAAACCTCAAAGCGGTTTGACTGGACTTGGCCTTGGGCCTTTCTGTCATGACACAAGGTTATGGAAGCACTTTTGTGGTTATGGTTACATGGTCAGCGGTTAATAATACTTTAGCTAGTAGTGTTAGTCATCTGGATCCTTCTCTCACACTGTGTCACTGGTTTGCTGAAGTTTAACATCCAGCATCTTTCCGTTGATCTTGTAGCATGTCTGTTACACTTAAAATGTCCTCTTCTGGGACCTAAGTGAAACACAAAGTGATGGTTTAAAGGCAGGAAAATGAAAAGCGAATGCTCCAGTTTTTTTTCCTTTTCAACTTGAAATGCACATGCAATGAAATGAGCAGGTTTTAATTGATTTGAATTTGGAATTTATTGGAAACACATTTTGACTGAACTGTTTTTCTGTTGCTGCTTTCCAGACCACTCAGAAGTTTAGATTTTTCTACCTACTACTAGAAAAAGTATGATTGACTAGCAAATCACTTGTAATCCATGCACCCTGACATCATGGAGAAGAGGTTGGCTGAAGTTACAGAGCAATGGCTCCACGCATGGAGATGGTAAAGTATATTTGTGTTGTTAATAAAATAATACCTATTATAAATATATAAAATAATACCTATTAATATAAAAATAAGGGCCATAAAAAGTATATATTGTACAAACATAGTAAACCCTGCATCCTAATGCCATTCTTTCTGAGGTAAGCGACACACACTCACCCGGCCGCTCACTATGGCTGATCGGTGTATAATGTGTCTGTTACTTTATGCTCTGTTTAACCTTCTGTTTCACTGATATATAGAAGGATGCACTGCTAATAGAGGTCTATACACTCTCCAACACACAGTCAGTGTTTCTTGTTGTATGGAACGCTTATAGGTCAGAAAGAGGAAATTTTGACTGGGAAATTCCAACCTTGGGCTTTCAATGAAACACAGCATAAGAACAGGGGTATTTGATTGTTTGTCTGTAATTAGTCATATCTGTACATCACACACCTGATGGTGTGAATCCTTGGATTAAAGTTTAAACCTGCAGTGGGTATATAAAAGAATTAACCCCGTTTCCTGTTTTTTTGTTTTTGCTTTACAGCCTTAAATGAAACGCACACAATATATTTCTTCCCAGCTTTACTCACTCAATTCAACCTATAACATCCAACTGTCAGCTATAGTTTAGACAACTTATAAAAAATCAAAAACAAGACATAATGAGATTAATAAAGCATCACTGCACAATATCAGTACTTTGTTCAACCACCTTTTGCTTTGATGAGAGCCTTGATACTCTCTATCATCTTTGCACATCTAGATTCAGCAATGTTCAGTGTTCTGTTCATTCAGGTTTAATGGTGAGTGTTGGTGGACTGCTATCTTCAAATCTTTGCACAGATTTTCAATTGAATTTAGGTCTGGGATCTGACTGGTGTGCTTTGGGTCGTTGTCGGTTTTTCCTCAAGAATTTGACCGTATTTTTCCTCATCCATTTTCCTTCTGCCCTAACTAAAGCCACAGGCCATGTGGCAGAAAAACACCCCCACAACAGGATGCTGCCATCTCCATGCTTTACCATAGATATGATGTGTTGTGGATGCATTGGATTTCCACCAGGTGTACCATTTGGTGTTGAGGTCAAATAGTTTGATTTTGGTCTCATTGGACCAAGACATTTTTCCACTTGGCATCAGAATCTTCAAGGTCCATTAACATGGCCTTTCTTGAGAAGTTTTTTTTTTCTTTTTCACAATTGTGGAGCACTTATGAAATTGTACACAATGTACACAATGACCCCTCTTTGCCATGAAATCCTGTAACTCCTTCAAAGTGGTCATTGGCCTTCTGGAAGCTTCTCTTACCAGTTTCGTGTGATTTTATTATGGACTTTACTGTGTTCCTTGGGATTGATAAAGCCTTTGAGATTTTTTTCATCCATTTACTGCCTTGCATCTCTCCACAACTCTATCCCTGAGACCTTTTCAAAGTGGCTTGCCACCCATAGTTAGTTGTTTGTTGTTAGTTGCACTACCTAGCAAGGGAATGATCCAGGAACATCACTAACCACACTGATCTCAGGTGGAAGCCAGTAACTATGGTTTGCAATTGAAATGGTAATTACTGACACCAAAATATTGTTTAGGAGGGGGGTGATCTCATTACTAATCTCATTAGTTCTTTCTTTCTTTTTTTAAATTATCCTGAACTGGTGCCTGGATGTCTGTCTCTGTGTTGCCCTGTAGTGGGTTGGCCTCCTGTCCAGGGTGTACCCTGCCTTGGTCCATAGTCAGCTGACCCGACATGGATTAATCGGTTTGGATGATGGATAGATGGATGTACACTGTAGCTGTAATATCTTTAACATGGCTGTTATAGGCTGCCTTGAGTAAGTAAAGCCATTCGTATAATTGGTTTATATCCTAAAGTCAGGGTATGGCATTTGGCAATACATTTGATTCAACATTCTCATGAATGTGTTTTTCTGAGACCCTGCAGGATCAGATGGAGAGATCAGAAAGAGTAAACTAATAAAGCTATGGCTGAATAACTGACAGAAGGGGAGAGGTTTATACAGTCCTTAACCTTACACAACGTAAAACATGGAAGGTGCTTCCAGAGTTTCATAATGATTGTTATGCTAACTGGGTCACAAGGCTAAGCCTTCTATGTTTCATTTGTTACTAAGAAAGAAAGACAGAAAAAAATGAAAACGTATTAGTCACAAGGCATTAGTGTGAGCAGGATAACACATTTTACAAAACTTTTACATTTACAACTACTACAAGAAACCTAATAAGTGCAAACAGGTACACACCCTGTCGGCAAAATGTGTTTTTATTGAATTTATTTAAAGGGAAACAATCACAATCACATTATATATTTAACATTTTTTATTTTTTGCTACATGCTAGCTATTTACATATTTGTTTTGTCCAGAGAATGTGTTAAAAAACAGGGGTGTACAATGTTTTAATTAAAAATTTTTCTTTACTTTAAATACTTTACTACTTTAAATTGACATAATATTGCCATAAATAGCCATGTCTGGTGCCATTTCCTGTCACAACAGGATATGCCCATTAACATAATGGTGTCATTTTGCCAAAACCAGTAACTGTTATGACAGAGGTTATGTTTGATGTCATGACACTTTGTCACATGCTAATTTAAAGTCATGACACAGTATCTGTTAACAGTTAGTTAGTACCTGTTAGCCCCAGTTTGCTACATTAGTGTAGTTAGTTACTAGCTTAGCTAGTTGGCAAGCTGGGCTTAATGACAGGTAAAATAAAAAGGAGATGTCCTATGTATTTCCATTGAGTTTTCACTTATTTTGCATGTGGTATTAAAGTCATTTTTGTTAGCAAAGATATTTTATTCAAATAGTTTTGCACTGCTAGTTTTAAAACATAATTTTAAAGTAATATTTACATCCACACGCCAAGAATTTTAGCTGCCCCAAAATAAGACACCAAAATCAATTCTGGCCATTACATACAGATTGTATAGGAAACTGATCGGATAGCAGACCAACTAAAATGATAAAAAGTACTAAGCTAAACATTAATTGGCTAGGATACAACAAATATTACCAATACTGTAATAAAAAAGATTGTTAGACTGTCAATTTGAGGTTTTACATTTAATTTTTGTATTTCTATTTTGATATGTGATGGGATTTTGCAGGACAGTAAGGTTATAGTGATAAACTATTACAATATTCTTTGAAGGCATATTGTCAATAGAAGAAAAAAAAACCCCAGAGAGGAACAGAGGGAGTATGGAAGAGAGACAGATTCTCACCAGTGCATGGTCGAAACTGAATGTGCTGATGTAATAAGCTGAGATATCACTGTCTGCCAGAGGCTGAGAGATCTGAGCCACTATCCCACATTCATCTGAGAGAGAGAATTAAAATGAAAAGTGAATCATCTACAGTCCTATCAGTTATCTAGTAACTCACACAGAAACAGAAATATGTCGGTACACATAAAATACATAGGGAGTACAGGCAACATTAAAGGTTGCAGTAAAGTGACCCTGGAGATTCTGCATCACTGTCCCTCCATACAGCTTTATAACAATATTCCCTCTATCCTACCAGAATGTGATAGATTGGTGCTGTTAGTTTTGTTGTATTTGTAAAGCTTGGCTGGAACTTTGAAAATATACCTAAGGAGAGGCTGGGGGGAAAAGCTACAGAAGTTATGTTCCATATACAAGTACATTTAAAAAAATATTGTGAAAAAGGTCAATATTTCTTAACATTACTTTCAGAAAGTGAAATCCATATATTATCATAGAGCGAAATATGTCAATCCTTTATTTCTTGGAATTTCTATGACTATGGCTTTCAGATAATAACACCCAAACTTTATGGTCTTAGAAAATTTGAATATTGTAAAAACGTTAAATCTTGGAAAATCCTGGTGTCACACCCTAATCAGCTAATTAACTCAAAAACACCTCCAAAGGTTTCCTGAGCCTTTAAATGGTCTCAGTCAGGAGGCTACACAATCATGAGGATGACTGCTGACTTGACAGATGTCCAGCAAACAGTCATTGATACCCTCCACAAGGAGGGTAAGCCACAAAAGGTCAGCGGTCCAAATTCCTCTTTTCAGATGAATGTAAATTTTGCATATCATTTGGAAATCAAGGCGCCAGAGTTTGGAGGAAGAGTGGAGATGCACATAATCCACGTTGCTTGAAGTCCAGTGTGAAGTTTCCACTTTGGGTGTCCCATGTCATCTGCTGGTGTTGGTCCACTGTGTTTTCTGAAGTTTTCTGAAGTCCACAGTCAATGTGGCCATCTACCAGGAATTCTTAAAGCACTTCATGCTTCCTTCTGCTGACAAACCTTATGCAGATGCTGATTTCATTTTCCAGCAGGACTTGGCACCTGCCCACACTGCCAAAGGTACCAAAAGCTGGTGTTACTGTGCTTGATTGGCCAGCAAACTCACCCGACCTGTACCCCATAGAGAATCTATGGGTTATCGTCAAGAGGAAGATGAGAGACATCAGATCCAACAATGCAGACAACCTGAAGGCTGAGATCAAAGCAACCTGGGCTTCCATTACACCTATGCCACAGTGCCACAGGCTGATCTCCTCCATACTGCATTGATACAGTAATTCATGCAGAAGGAGGCCCAGCCAAGTATCGAGTGCATAGGAATAAACATACTTTTCAGAAGCAGTTCTGTGTCAAATTTTTAAAATTGATCTTATGTAATATTCTAATTTTCTGAGACAGTAAATTTTGAGTTTTATTATATACAAGCCACAATCATTGAAATTCCAAGAAAAAGGCTTGACATATTTTACTCTATGTATAATGAATCTATATAATATATGTATTTCACTTTCTCAAAAGAATGTCAAGAAATATTTAACTTTCACAATATTCGATTTTTTAGATGTGCCTATACATATCTCTGTAGTGACACAGAATCAATAAGCAAGACTGAATGATATAATTAATAGGACACTTATTTTGATTAATTTCCTCAATAACATAATAGGCCCATACACAGACCTTGCTATTTTCTAACCTTTTCTATAATATACACTACTCTGTTACCCATTACCTGTGGCCTGATAACATAACTGAATCATGCTGTTGGTCATTGTAAAAATGTGATGTCAGTATAAAAAGTGATCAAGAGTAAAAATTAACCAACAAAGCCTCACCAAAGCCCAGCGGTTGGCCACCAATTCTAACCATCCTCCAGAGCTCACCAGATGAGCTAGTGAAGAGCAAATCTGCAGGGAAACTGCACACACACACAAAACTGTATCTTAAACACCTTTGGTCAATATAGGTTAAAAAAAGTAATGAAAAAAACTTATACTTATGCTTAAATATGAGAGATAACATATTATTAATAATTTATTACTAATTACTGACAATTCATTGTAGAAATACAAAAATCCTAATAAAATGAAAATAAAAATGAGTAGCCTCATATTATCCTTAAAGAGACTGAAGGAAAAAGAGTGAATTTGGAGACCACTCCTCAATACATAATCCCTCCAGGTCTTCCAGGGCCTTAGCTTCTCTCTTTAACCATGTCATTACACACTCAAACCACTTCCCACCCAATTTCTCAACACACTAAAATGAACAACAGTGCACATTAGGTCTTACTGTCTCTGAGCTTCTGTATCCATCACCAAAGAAATGTAGCCATCGATCAGAGAAAAAGAGAAGAACTTGATGCATTCAAGATCTTGAGCAACATCCTCATCCTCCTTAGAACTGCATGAGAAAAAACAGACAGAAATGCACATACAGCATCATAACAAGGTTTAACCATCTTTATAGGCTTTGGAAAACTGCTTGAGGAACAAAATGGAATCAGTCATATTCATATTATATCACAATGCCGTGTTTACTACTGTGCTATCAGAAAACATAGTTTCACCAAAGGCAAAGCTAGGCTGAACTATAATGATGAGTTAATCTGACAGGTTTTACTGTTGTGAAAGGACACCGTGGCCAGTCAGTGCTGTATGGACACATAATACCAATATAATACTAATATAATACTAATATAACACCGGGCCTGAGTGACACATATTATACAAACAATAAATAATTTCCTTTCCTTTCTCTACCCGATGTGCACTAATAATATCTATGTATAACTTTCAAACCAGGCTAGTTTTGGGGGCTTTTATACAGATACAGTGGTGTGAAAAAGTGTTCCTGATTTATTTATTTTTTTCCATGTTTGTCACACTTAAATGTTTCAGATCATCAAACAAATGTAAACATTAGTCAAAGACAATGCAAGCAAACATTTGATTATTGACATTGACACTGAGTTCAATTTCTCGCGCCACACACAGGCCTGATTACTGCCACACCTGTTCTCAATCAGGAAATTTCTTGAATATGACCAGCCTGAGAAAGTGAAGTTGACCAACAGATCATCATAAAACATCATGAAGAGATCCAAAGAAATTCAGGAACAAATGAGAAAGAAAGTAATTGAGATCTATCAGTCTGGAAAAGATTATAAAGCCATTTCTAAAGCTTTGGGAACCACAGTGAGCGCCATTATCCACAAATGGTGAAAACATGGAACAGTGGTGAACCTTCCCAGGAGTGGCCGTCCGTCCAAAATTACCCCAAGAGCACAGCGACAACTCATCCAAGAGGTCACAAAAGACCCACAACAACATCCAAAAAACTTATCAGGACATAAAAGCTTTCTGTTAGTTCTAGACAAGTTGCAGAACCAGAGGGTTCTCAGGCACAGAGTTTTCTGGTAAACTGGGATGCTTGGATGCTGTCACCCCACATTTGACGTGTTCACTCAGGTTTGTTGGCGGCCGAGTGGTTGGCTGTGTTGTGACCCAGAATGCCCTCATGTCTGTGCTCCTCCTGGTTCTCCCCTCTAGCTGTGCTGTCATAGAGAGTTTTGCCGGAGCTCCTGTACTCAGACCACAATATTCATTACTTTAAATAATCCATAACATTGAACATCCCTAACAGTCCCAGTCTCTCACAGTCTCTCTCTCTCTCTCTGACAGAAAGCCTGATCTCCCCTAAGAATCTTTAGATGCCTCATAACATTGAACTCCTCTTTTATCACTCTCCGGTGTCGACCAGAGAAGGATGGGTTCCCCTTCTGAGCCTTGGTTCCTCTCAAGGTTTCTTCCT
>JBBIGC010160014.1:0-16800 GCA_037576955.1 Lepidarchus adonis
ACTAGCACGAGTGGAAAACCAGCCAAAAAAGATCAAGAGGGAGAAACTTGAAATGACCTCCACATGTAAAACCAGTCTTGTTTTGACGGTTCTCTAATTGTTGCCACTGTAGTGCACCTGTCGTTAAATCCATGAACACCAATACAGCTGAAAGTGATTAACAATGCCCTCAGCTGCTTAACCAACCAGAAAATTATCAGACAGCTTTAACTGATTTCATGCCAGGCCCAATAAGAAAAGTGTTCCTTTAATTTTTGTGAGCAGTGTATATACTTTTTACTAATGAAATAATTTCTTGTAGATGATTCTAATCTTGAGGATGTGGGTGTAACATGCACATGTTATAAACACACAAAGACTAGCCTTGACATTTTAGCATGTTTGATTGCTTAATGCATTTCCAACTTTCTTCCCCTTATTGGATAAGATCGCCTGTTGCCAGGACAAAAAGGTGCCCTGTGGCTGCATGTCATGCACTACTGCAAGACCTGTACCTCTCCTAAGATGCCGGAGTACCTGCTTTACACCTATCACAGTGAATACAGTCATCTGCCGTGGAAGGATCTCCACCCAGACCAGGCCCTCATGAACCAGTTTTTTAATGTAAGAGACCATTCACTCATTTAGAATTTTAGACCTAGTGTTAGCCTCTCTGGCAACCTGAAGAATCTGTCACATCTGTCTCATTCTTTGGTTCATAATCAAAGTGGACAGTGGCTGCCTAGTGGTTAGGACCTTGTCCTTGCAACTGAAAGGTCAAAGATTCAAGTCCCAACCCGGACACCCTTTTATATTAGGTTATATACAGTAGAGGAAATAATTATTTGAACCCACACTGATTTTGTTAATTTGCCTACTGACAAAAAAGGAACAGTCTATAATCTTAGTGGTAGGTTTATTTTAACAGTGAGAGATAGAATATCAAAAAGAAAATCCAGAAAATCACATTATATAAAATAAATAAATTGATTTGCATTTTATTGAGTGAAATAAGTATTTGATCCACCTACCAGCCATTAAGAGTATTGGTTCTATAGTCACCTCTCTAAAAGAGACCTGTTCACAGACTCAATCAATCAGACTCCAACCTCTTCACCTTGGGCAAGACCATAGAGCTGTCTAAGGATGTCAGGAACAAGATTGTAGCCCTGCACAAGGCAGGAATGGGCTACAAAACCATAAGCAAGAAGCTGGGTCAGATGGAGACAACTATTGGTGCAATTGTTTGAAAATGGAAAAAAAAAAAAATTAGTCTACCTTGGTCTGGGGCTCCACACAAGATCTCACATGACTGGGTGAGGATGATCAAGAGAAAGGTGAGAGATCAGTCTAGAACACGGGAGGAGCTTGTCAATGATCTCAAGGCAGCTGGGACCACAGTAACCAAGAAAACCTTTGGTAACACGCTACACCATAATGGATTAAAATCCTGCAGTCCCCACAAAGTCCCTCTGCACAAAAAGGCATGTGTGAAGGCCCGTATGAAGTTTGAACACCTGAATGATTCAGAGAGTGTTTGGAAGAAGGTTCTGTAGTCAGATTAGACAAAAATCGAGCTCTTTGGTCTTAACTCAATGTGTTTGGTGAAAGGCAAATGCTGACTATGACCCCAAGAACACTATATGTCAAGCATGGAGGTGGAAACATTATTATTTGGGGGTGTTTCTCTGCTAAGGGCACAGAACAACTTCACCGCATCGATGGGAGAATGGACAGGGCCACGCACCTGGATCAAATACCTATTTCACTCAAAAAAATGGAAATCAATTTATATTTTTTATATAATGTGATATTCTGCATTTTTTTTCATTCATCTCATTTAATTTAATTTAATTTAATTCTATCTCTCACCGTTAAAATTAAGCTACCATTAAAATTATCGACTGTTCATTTCTTTGTTAGTGGGGAAACTTACACAAATAGTGAAAGATCAAATAATTATTTTCCTCCACTGTACTTCAGCAAAGAATTTGGATAATGAATATGACCATTTTGCCTTCAGTGGTTTTTTACTTGTTATGAACCTTAGTTTATCTTCTTCAGGTGGAAAGAGGCAGTCCGAAGAGCTGTTTCCTTTTCATGGGTGAAGTGCTGTGTGAAGTTAACTGGGTCAGTTCGTTAAGTGATGCTTTGAACCTCCAACCTAATGACAGTGCACACGCGATGGTGGTCTACCTTCTCTATCTGATGGTCTTCCTGGCTAAAGAAGAACACCTTATCAACAAGCCTGTAAGTTGTCATGCTGCCTTGAATGGTCTTTTATTTAAGTTTTTTATGTTTTTAATGTATTATTCAGTTAAGCCTACTTCTAATGTTACATGTATATATAATGTATATGATTATATCAATTCCCAGACTGACTGAAATAGTTTTTCAGTGGGAGAAATTGCCCTAATATGTGAACATATAGATGCTTGACTCTATATTTTTATAGTTATGCATGTTTTTAGTCAGCCTTTATTTAAATGCTGAGTAAATTATGGGCGACTGTCATTTACAATGTAGGGTTCAATGGTCATTATATCTTTTATAGTTTTATTACTCAGCAATTTGCAATATGGATATTATTATGATATTATACATTTAAATTTGTAGAATAATTGATATTGCCCTCCACAATACATAACTGTACTCATGATTTCATTTGTTGTAAATTGTAATGAAATTTCACTCTACTACTTCAGAAAAAGTCTCACTTTTGACAGAATTGCTGTGGGGTACTAGTGACAAATAATTGCATGTTTTTTACTTTTTGCCAGCAAAAACTTTACCCTCCAACGGTTAGTAATCCCGGTATCTTTGGCAATTACTATCACAGATCCAGAAAAAGTCCACAGTGATAAAAAATGCATACAACCTCTCAGTTAACTGCACTCTCCTTTCTCACAAATGCATTTCCTCACAGAAATAAATGAAGAAACTTTTTAAATGTTTGTAAATGTTTGCTATATTTTTGTTCTACTTCTTTAGGAATCCTCCCTTTTGAGTCTGCTTGGCCAGTCAACCTCACTACCCTGGCATTTAGTAGACTCTTCCTCTTACCAAAATGTCACTGCCTATGTGAACACACACTACCCAGCCTCTCTTGTTCTCAGCCAAGATTCATCTTCACAGCTAGTTATTAAGCTTCTCAAAATGGCTGCTGGCTTTGGATCCTCACTAGATGGATTACATCACAAGGTTGTCATAATTACTTCCCAAGAATATATCTTAAACATTTTCCATTAGCATTTCATCTGGACATTTTTCACCTGATTTTCCTTTTTATCTCGTCTCAGGATATGACTTTGAAATGTCAAGCTTTCCTCCATCTGATGGTGCAGTTTTTGACATCGCTGGATCAAAATGGTAATATCAGTCTGACCTCCCTAGAGACAGAGATGGAGAGACTTTTGGAGTGCATTGTCCTTTTCAGCCCCCCTGGTGAGAGAACAGCTTTCTTTTTCAATAAAGCCTTTACCATAACAGAATTGTGAATTCACAGCTTGTCATTAAGTCATTCAGATCTGCGTTTATGGCATGTATGTGCATGTGATCTTAATGTACCTGAATTCTGTGTCTATTCAGTTTTGTTTTATTATCAAAGGTAAAAAACATTACTTTTATGCAGTTGGATAATGTTATTCGAAACTATGTATTTATTTATGTATTTACCAAATTAGAATGACCGCTCTAGAATACCTCACTTTCAGTCATGTGAAAAATTAAGTTAATCACAGGGAATATGTATTTCTTTCAAATACATGTTTTATACAGTTCCTAAATACAAAGATTATACTCCAAGAAATTATACATAACATGTTGTAGTCATTTTAATTTAGCATCATATTCAAAGGCTATCTGTACAAAAGTTGAAGCTGTATTGGGGTGGACATTTATATGATAGTAACATGATAGTAATTCTAAACACACTAGGAAAAGGAATTTCTTTCTAACCCCATTTAAATGTGTGGACAGTTGAACAAAACATCCCAAAAGTTATTTCATTAAGGGGACAGAGGCGAAACTACAATCTGAGGAAGATTTTTTTGTTGAATACATGACTGAAAAGGCTACTTTTTAAGTTTTTTTTTTTTGAGTATTTTAATTATGATCAATTATTATCTGTATAATGGGTTTATCAATGAGGGTAAAATGTCAGCTGAAATATGTAAAAATAAATAAATATAATAATTCCCTGTACTGAAAGTATTCTATTCACATGACAGTATTGTTCTATTAATGAAGGTATAAGCTGACCACTGGGGAAGCCATCATTTGTGATTCCATATGTAAATTTAAGTAAAATTCTAATTGTATACATCGTATATTGACAGTTGACACCAGGGGACCCCCATTTGTCATCTAATTAATACATTTCAGTAAACTTACTCACTCTATCCTTACCTTTCTTTCAGAAACAGACCTGCAACAGAGACACATGGCCACATGCAGTCTGTTTGCAGAGATGCTTACTCTGCTAAATGGAGCAAGTGTGTCCACAGCAGAGGGTCTTGGGGCCAAACTGCACTCCTGGGTGGAGAAGAGGGCCCGGGGCCCACTGGTGTTGCCACTTCTCACAGCTTCCTGTAGATGCCTGGCCTCTGTTCGGCACATGTCCCGCACGACTGAGGCCTGCATACTGTCTTACTTCACTGATGGTAATTTTCTGTTGGAAGAATTAGGTCTTTACGTCTTTGTTGTTTAGCTCATCCCAGATGTAACCCTCACTCTGAATGTTGTATTGTTCATATAGTCGTATTTCTCTGTCTGTCTGTCTTAGGTGGCTGTGTGGATCAGTACTCTGGCTGGGGCCCTATTCTAGTCTCTTTGCAGGTTCCTGAGCTGACTGTGGAGGACTTCATCCAGGAGAGTCTGGCCTTGGGCAGCTACCTCACTCTCTATGTATATGTCCTTCAGAAGCTCAACATGGAGCAGACCTTGCTCAATGAGAAGAGAAGTCTGGTGCTGCTCAATTCCTGGATCAACCTAATCTTTCCTAGGTATTTTTTTTTAAATATTGAGCTTTGTTTTTGACCAATGCAATTTTTGCCTTTTTTTGTAGTTTTGTAGTTTTACAGAATAAACCTTTTAATTTTTTTTACTGTGTATTGGATTATAAGTGTTTTTTTGAAAGTGCTGTTTTATCATTTGTCTAGATATAACAGTTAAGATTTTTTTAAATTGTATTGAGAATTGTAACATGACTTGATGAATGTTACTTCAGTGGTCCGGCAGACGAGGCCAAGCTGTTCCTGTGGTGGGACAAAGTCTTGCACCTGCTGCAGGTTCAGGTGGATCAGGGGGACCCATGTGGACTGGACACACTGATGCTTTCTTTGATGGCATTCCAGAGCAGCCTTGTCCAGCTGGGAGAGGAGAGGCTCAACTCAGGCATCCTGGGCGCCATCGGCCTGGGAAAGAAATCCCCACTTTCTAATAGGTGAGAAAGTTTTTTTTTTATCTTACATCAGATTGTAATGATCAATGTTATATTGTACACCAGGCAGATTCCAAATCTGATGGGCAAAGGGTTATTCATGTCCATTGAATTGTCTTTAACTCTCAGACCTATGTTTAAAAAAAAAAAAGTCCTATATCTGCCAGCTAATTAATCTACTTATCTCAAGTAAGGACAGGATGTCCTGGCATGTTTTTGATATGTATAGAATGAGTTAACAAAGCTAAATATTTTTAAATGACTAGTAACAATCTAACTTTTTTTTTTAGCAAAAACACATACTGTATCTCACATAAGTGAGTACACCCCTCACATTTTTGGAAATATTTTATTATGTCTTTTCATTGAACAACACTGGACATTCAGCCATTTATGTTTAAACTGCTGACAACAAAAGTGAGTGCACCCCTAAGTGAACATGTCCAAATTGTGCCCAGTTAGCCATTTTCTCTCCAAGGTGTCATAACTCGTGACGTAACTCGTTAGTGTTACAAGGTCTCAAGGGTGAATGGGGAGCAGGTGTGTTAAATTTGGTGTTATCGCTCTCGCACTCTCTCATACTGGTCAATGGAAGTTAAATATGGCAAAAATTGTTGCTCTACATAAAGATGGTCTATGCTATTAGAAGACACCCTAAGACTGAGCTGCAGCATGGTGGCCAAGACCATACAGCAGTGTAATAGGACAGGTTCCACTCAGAAATGGCCTCACCATGGTCAACCAAAGACGTTGAGTGCACATGTTCAGCATCATATCCAGAGGTTGTGCTGCTAGCATTGCTGCAGAGGTTGTTGGGGTGGGGTGGGGGGTGGGGGGTCAGTCTGTTAGTGTTCAGACCATATGCTACACACTGCATCAAATTGGTCTGCATGGCAGTCATCCCAGAAGGAAACCTCTTCCAAAGACAGACTGCAGTTTTCTGAAGACAAGCAGACGAAGGACATGGATTACAATTTTTCATGCCTTATTTCTTATCCGTCCATGTTGGGCAAAATCTGCTGCTGCTCTATCATGCAGTTTCATACATTTTCAGTAGTAGACAAGTCTGGACTGCTGGCACACACTGTGTCGCTATAGTAGTATGTGCAGAATGAGGCCTGGCATTTTCCTGCTGAAATAAGCATAGACTCCCAGGGAAAAGACACCAACGTGATGGCAACATATTGTAGCAGAGCTGAGGTTTAGGGGGGGTCGTGCTTATAGTGCACGGCCCCCTGAGAAGAACTGGTTGTCTGTGTTTGGACTGTGGTTTGCGGGGGAGGTTGTTGTGTTTACTTTTGGGGAATTGTTTGTGTATGTTCTGTGGGACTCATTTGGG
Organism: Lepidarchus adonis; assembly: GCA_037576955.1. Classification (NCBI taxonomy): domain Eukaryota; kingdom Metazoa; phylum Chordata; class Actinopteri; order Characiformes; family Lepidarchidae; genus Lepidarchus; species Lepidarchus adonis. Next base: position 6,759 of record JBBIGC010160014.1, read on the forward strand.
GTAATTGTGTTTGATTTTGGGGGAAATGGGCTGAACCACCATCAATGGGTCAGCCATTGATTTCAGTGGCTTGGCGATGGTTCAGACATTTTGAGTCATGATTGGGGTTCTGATGTCTGAAAGCTCTGTGTGTGTGTCATGCCAATTGGGGGCGCAATTGCTTTCCGAGTTCTTTTAAGAGCTTTAATAAAGTGATAGGCAGTTGTCCAATTTGAGCATTAAACCTTGGTGTCATCCTCCATCTTTTCCCTCGACGATTAACCAAGCCGGAAAATCGTCACAATATGTCGCTTCAAAATCCACAAAACATGCCTCTGCCTCAATGAGACCTGATAATCACTGATAATCATCTGGAAAGTTCATTTTATCTTTTGAATGATGAGCTTAAAGTCCACATCCCAAGTTTCCACGTCCATCTAGGATGAGCTTTGTTCCAGAGAATTGATGTCTGACTTGCGTAATAGTGACAGCGGTTTTACAGAATCCTCTTGAGCCCATGTATATATTTAAAACAAGGACTAAGATTTCTCCATATACCCTGTAGCTTTCTGCAATATTGTGTACTGTAGACGATGAAAGACCTTGATTTCTTGTAAACTTGTGTTGAGAAATTTTTTAACTGAATGACAATTCCCTCATGAAGTTTGGCAGAAAGATTTAAACAAATTTTTGTTCGCAGAGACTTTAGACTGCCCTTTGTATATGCAGTCATGATCCCTTCACCTGTTACCAATTTTGATCAGAAAACACTGTAAATGTCTTCTTTGAACTTTTATCAGTTCAGTACAATGCTTGAAGACCATTGTCCCTGTTTCTAAGTCAAAGTGGAGTCAACGCAGATATTGTTTGTGAAAAACTGAAATTTGTAAAACAACTTGTTTAACATTTATTGCAGATTTCGGGTTGTTGCTCGAAGTATGTCAGCATTCCTCTTGGTGCAGATGCCTTCAGAAAGTCAGTTACGCATTCACCCAGGAACAGAGCTGCAGCTGTCTGCAAAAGCCCAACAGGTAAGAACCCAGCTGTCCAGGGTCGACCAGAGGAGGATGGGTTTCCCTTCCGAGTCCTAGTTCCTCCCAAGGTTTCTTCCACCAGCTAGGGAGTTATTCCTTGCATCTTTTTGCCTTCAGTTTGATTTTTTAAATTAGCATAAATAATCTTTTATTGTCATTTTTTGATATCAAATATACTATAGAGCAGGGGTTCATGAACTGGTTTATCTTGTATACTGCCAAAGATTCACTCTAAGGTTATGAGTTTTGTATTTACCATTATTCAAGTGTGCCACAAGAAAGCTTGATGTAATGCTAGTTGTCACTAGGCTAGTATTTTATTTCTTTTACTTTTTTTAGTTAATGAAATTTTTTTTTACAAACTACAGATTTGTGTTTTTTATTGCAGTTTACAAAATGCCCTTTCCAGAAATGGGTTTTATAATTCCAATAGAATTTGACCATTATCATTTGTAACAATATGCTTTTAATGAGCAAAGCGTGACTATTGTATATTTTATTTTTTATTTGACAAACTGCAGATTTCATTCTAAAGAATCATAATTCATAAAGCTTTTAACTGAATATAGCCATGCAGTTTTTAAAACTGGAACTGTAAAAATAATAAGACTGGTTGAATCATAAGAAATATCATAAAAAGATATAGTAGATTTATTTAAAGTTGTACTATTGCTTATTTTTTATTGTACAAAGTTATAAAAACTTTGAAAAAAATATTATGATACATATTGTGTAAATCCCCTAATTTTTATATTGATTCTTAAAGTAAATTACAAAGATAGCTATTTGTCATATAGCCTTTATTATTATTTTTATGAATGCATTTATGGGGAGGATGCTTAAACTTAATGTTTATTTTAAGTAAAGATTACTTTAAGTAAAAGTAATACATTACTTTTACTGTCACTACATGTGTGTGGTTTCAAGGAGCAATGTACTTCTTTGTGTCCTCAGGCTTTGACAGTGCTGGAGGCCATGATGGGCAATAAGCAGTATTTGGATTTGCACCAGTCTTTGAACCAAGCTTGTCAGTTCATTAAGTACCCTGGCCATTGCCTTCATGACAGCAACCGTCTTCTTTCCCTGCTCATCAATTCACTCTACGCTGATCTTCATTACCTGGACATCATTCGTTAGTGAGACCTGAATGAGAGACTGGACATTAATACTGAGAGCCAAGCCACTTACCTGTTTCAATATGCACTGGTAAATACCCTGTGAATGAGCATGGCAAATAGAAGGTGATATAAGATAGAACGTGTTCTGTGGTCTGAAGAATAAATCTACTGGGTTATTACTGCCGGGTGTAGGTTCTTGCCTTGAACCTTTGTATTAAAGCTTGACTATTCAATGGAAGCAATGGTGGACACACATTTTAGTACCTTACTGCTGCAGTTCACATACAAGCCAAATGTCAAGGTAAGCAACATTGTCTGTCATGGCTCCCTTTCATATGTTCTTGTTGTTTGTCCTTCTTTTATTTATTTTGTAATATAATGTAAGCATTATATTGAGCCAAATAAATGGCAAGCCCCTAGTTAAATGGCTTCTCGGTACCAAAATCACAAGCAACTGCTATATATATTATATATATATATATATATAAACATACAGTCTTATACAATCTTGTAGGCACCCCTTGATAAATAACAGATTTTGTAATTGAAAAGATATTAACTAGTCTCTGTAGGACAAAAAAGAAATACACAATATTTCCAGCAAACATTGATGCATAGATACTGTTTATGCCATAAATTGAACAAAAATAAATAATCAAAGCATTACTATAGCCGAAAAGAGGATGAGCTTCTACAAGAGGACAATATTCCTAAAAATACCTTGAAATCCACCATGGACGACTTCAAGAGACACATGCTGAAGGTTTTGGAATGGCCATCACAGTCCCTTGATTTAAACATCATTGAACAATTGTGAGTAGATCTTAAAAGAGCTGTACATGCAAGATGACCAAAGAATATCACAGAACTAGAACCTTTTGCAAGGAAGAATGGGAGAAAGTACAAGAATTGAAAGACTTTTAACTCTAAAAAGCGTTTATTTTTTTATCCTTGTTAAATTTATGACAAAAAGTAACTATGCTTCAATGTTTGCTGAAAATATTGTTCAATATTAAGACTTTCCAATAAAAAAATGACCAAAATATGTTATTTATTGAGGGGTGGCCAAACCTTTGCATAAGACAAAGTGTAACATTTCTTCTGGAATGTTTCTGCCATAGCAGCCAATTCTTTTTGGGCAATGAAATTTTAGTCACCAGAAAATTAATGAGGTTGAGTGATTATTTCTGGATCTCAAATATCATTCCAGCTCATACCAAAGATACTGAATGGAGACCAATCAGAGAACAATATTCCACTGCTGTTCTATTAAGAATATATTAGCGGTTTGTGCAGAATTCTTGGGTGCACTTTAAAGCAGCTGAAGTAACTAAATAGTAAATTTGCTTTTTAGAATATAAGATATTACTTTTTAGAGAATTTTGTTGTCTATTGGTAGATCATTTTATTTGTTTCAATCATATCTCAAAGTAGCATAATTATCTTTAAAAATCAAAATGATCTGCCAAGACATTTAGATTTTTTCTCCTTATTTAACATGACTAAAAGCAATTTTAAAAGAAGAGATTATTAACTACTAAAACAAAATGAGGAAAATTAGAGATGTTTTACTTGACTTAAGATGTTTTCACTTGCCCAGTTATATTTGCAGTGTTTTATAGGGCATTTGTTGAAATTTTAAGTAGCTCTATATGAATCATAAGGGAGATGTTTAGGTCCTATTTACAAATTAATGTCACAAATTGACACACATGAGTTTGTTTTATATGCTCAGTTTTCACAATTCATTATCAGTTACCATTTTAGGTTTGTCAACATCTGACCATAGTGTGATTTCTGTGTTTCTAATACCGGAGGCCTAAGCAAAATTGAGAAATCACTGCAGTAAATGTCTTCAATATAAACTGTCCAACGTTCAGGTAGCTGGAGAATGCTGGGGTATTATATGAAGTGGATTGAACTGGCCTCAAGTTCTCTACTCCTTCTTTCCCAGACAATTATTTTCCCAGAGTTTCCTGCTATTATTTAAGCATGCACTTTCAAAATGGTCTGACTGGAGAATCAATTACATAGTTTATTTAATGCAATCAGAACATGCATTCAGCACATGTATTTCAGACGGATGCTTTTCTAGGATTTTAGGAACTATGTTTCAGCTTGCACCACAAGGTTACAGTTTGTACTGTTGTTGTTTTTTTTTTTTTTTTGCTTGTTTGGTTAATTTTTTCATTTTGGTTTGGGGTTTTTGGGGGATTTTTGAACATATTTTATTGCTGGAGAACTGGAAGACTGGAATTTCTATTTTATATTTACACTGATGCACTTTTTAGTTACTTTATGATATTTTCTTTAATGATGGTTTATCATACACAACAGGAGAAACTTTAGTTTTGTTTTCAGTGAAGAGACAACAAAGTAATGCGAAGTGTTATTTAGATAAAGCATAGAATTTACGTTTTCTCTTCATAATCAAAATCTAGGACATTTAATTGCTGAAAATGTACAAAAGAATGAGATGGAACTGTATAGTATTGCCTTAAAATATGTTTGCTGTGTTGAAATCTGTGGCTGTTTTTTGTATCGTGCCATAATTCTGGTTCATGCTGGTGTCTTATTAGCTATTTGTATGTTGCTAATACAAATAATGAAAGCCCTGGAGCATATTTGTCAGTGTCTACAATACAACATTGAAAAGAACAAAGTGTTCTTCACCTTTACCTGCACAGGATTGTTTCTGTTTTGGCTTATAATACTGATGGTTGCTCTCATACGATTACATACATCATTATTAATTTTGATAATATTTAAATCAAGTACATAAATACTAATCTTGGAATAAAACAAGAAGGAAATTAAACAAGAGTTAGCTGAGAACTACAATCACTTTTAATTTGGTGTATTCTGACCTGTAGTTTATACACTATACCTCATAGCATATAAGTTTGCAGTTCAGGCTGCCAGCTTCTGCCTGATAAATGTTGTTTATTGGTCAACAAAGGTCTTAAAGATGTGGAAAGACGTGCTCAGTTCTATACAACCGGTAACAGCAGTAAGAAGGTCGGCAAAGCTTTTACACACAATTACCGGTTTTCCCCAACGATAGGCCGCCCCACATTATAAGCTGCCCCATTCTATAAACAGCAGAAAATGCTCATTTATTTTTTCAAAATCTAAGATAAGACTCCCCATGTTATTAGCTGCAGCGTTACTGAATTTATTAATCTGAAGTAAAAGCATCTAACTTGGCGCCCTGGAGGCCTTTGTAGCTCTACCCAGTTATTGACATTATACTATAGTTGCAGTGATGACTGCTCTAAGACTACAAGGGAAGCTCTGCTTCCTCTAATATGTCAGAAAATAAATGCACTGTTGTATTTAAACTTCATAATGTGCTCATTCATATTCATCTATTTATCGCAGATTGTCTGACGTGTTTTACTTCTCATACATTTCCGCAGCAGCAAAGTTATATTGAAGCGCAGCTTCTATGAGGCAGCACAGATCAGCTTTTTTACTGCAGAGAAGCTGATTGGTTATTGGATAAATTCAGCAAAATCATCACTTCCAGGGAAGATCAGCTTCTCTGAGAGTCAATGGAGCAGTGGTCGGACCAGGGCACTGGGCTGATGAATGCTGATTGGACAAGCAGTCTAAAGGGCGGAACCACCTTTTGATAGACATTTTTTATGTACACACGGCGTTGCAGAAGTTCCATGCAGATTTGCAAGTGAAGTTTTGAGACTAACTGTTGCACCTGTGCATTATTGGTTAGCAATACAATTTCTGTTTGTATACTTCACACTTTAAAAAATCGTTTTTGAATTTGCTTGTTTTAGCTTTGTAAAGTTTGTTTTTTATTCAAATCTTCAAAGTAGCTGGTGGAAGGAGACTAGCATGTTATCAAGCTGAAAATAATGGCAGACAGTGCAAATACTGTTCACCTGCTTTTGGAAAAGCCATTTAATAGTCTTCATTGTGAGGAGAGACAAATAATATATGTACAAATAACAAATTTTATGATGCAGACCTAAAATGAGCTTCCCCTGTTTGAAGGACTAGCAGCCGCCACTGCGTAGCACAAACAATTAAATTTATCAAATTTAGAATTGATATAATGCCGCAACGCAAGAACTACACTGCAGAATTTAAGCTCCACTCAAGGCCTGTAATATCTGAGATTAACGCATCCAACATTAGCAACAGCAAAGCATCACAAGTTGTAATCCAATTTTTTTTAAAAAATTGTCTAATAATATTTGCATTTCAGTTTTGCTAATTTTATATTGAAGAATTTACATGTAGACGGATGATAGACATCGCTGCATGACAGAACAGTGCAGAGCCTTTTCCAGCATTAAAGAAAAGTGTTTTTTTTTTCATCTTCTCATCAGAATATGACAACCAGATTTTGAGGTTCTACTTATTAAAACTAATCATACGTTGCATTTGGACAAGATCGACTGCTAACTGATGCTAGTTCTGACAGATTGTTTGTTTCCGTTTTCAGTGGAGTGTTGTGGGATGTGGTGCTTTCATGTATTTACCTAAACATGACAGGAACAAAATTCTGTCTGCAGTTTTCTGTTTGACTGGTTTTGGTACCTAAACCTAAAAGACCTGAATGCCACCTTACATCCTTCTGTAAATATTAGATGGTAGTCTTGCACTTGGGACATCATGTGACTGATGCAGACATGCACCCCCTCACATTCCCTCCTCTCTCCTCAGCTGTTGCTATGGTTATCTCATATCTAACGTTATCAGGGTAGCCAGACAACAGATGGGAGGGTGTGATACATGTACTGAGACGTATGAGCGCTGGACTATCTGCTGTTTTCCTGTTAATAGCCTTGGTAAATCCCACTTCACCTCTCTTCTGACTCAGCTCTGCAACACACACGCATGTGTGAAGTCGACAGCTTGAGGGGAACCTGTCTCACAACCTGCAACGTGTGAGATCCAAACATTCAAAGCACATTGCGTTTGCCAACGGCTGAATTTATGGCCAGTGTCTCCTGAACATTCTGTAAACTTGGGTGAGATTTGGCCTTGGTGTGTGAGATTCTATGAACATCCATCGGATGGCAGCAGTGTGAACTAAAACATATGTTCATATTCAAATTGCACAGCTCCTTCAAAGAACAAGCAAGCTTTCCCTTTAGACGTGCACTAAAAACCGTGTGTTTGTGAGACTCTAGGCAAGCATGGCTGTGTGTTTTCTTTCTTTCCACTGCCTTGCCACACATCTTACAGTGCAACTCTTACGCAAGACAAAAACTATTCAAAGCTGTGTATCTGTGCAGCAAATAAATAAATACAAATTATTATACATACTGTTTTTTTATTAAAACAGTTCATTGCAGTTATTAATATGTGGTTTAGAAGAATACAGCACAGGTTTGGTTCCTGACTTTCCATTGTTTCCTAGCCATCACATGGATTTGTTCAGCTTTATGAGTCGTGCCTCATTTATTTAACTCTGAATCAATCTCTTAGTGATTTTTGAAAACTCTATGTATTCTTTCATGTTTTTTTACAGATGTTACATAAACAGAAATAATCCTGCAATGGCTCTTTATATATTGTTTGGTTAAAAACAAGCCATAAAACATAAAAAGCATATGAAAGGCATGCCCTGTTGAATTTAAAACAGGTGACTGGCTGGGCCATTCAAGAATTTAACATTTTTTAGCTTTGAGAAACTTGCATATTGCCTGAGCAGAGTATGTGTGGGATTGTTACGGTATCTTGTTGCAGAATAAAGCACCTTCCAATAAGTGGTATTTACTGGAACGTGCGCATATAAGATGGTTCAATACACCTCAGAATTAATTGTTCAGCTGCCATCAGCACTTTAATGAAGATAAGTGTGCCAGTACCTGTGGCAGTCATACATGTCTATGCAATAACATCCCCACCACCATGTTTAATAGATAAGCTGGTATGCCTTGGATCTTGGACAGTTCCTTTTCATCTCCACACTTTTCTGTTTCTATCTCTCACTCAAATCTTAGTCTCGTCTGTCCAGAACATCATTTTTCAGAATTCTGCAGGTTCTTTTATCATAAACTGTAATCTGGCCATCCTGTTTGTGACTAACTAATGGTTTGTGTCTTCTAATGTAGTCTCTGTATTTCTGTTCATGAAGTCTCCTGCAGTTAGTAATCTCTGACAAAGAAACAGCTGCCTTCTGAAGGAATTTGAAGATTTTTTTTTTTCCATAGTGATGATTCTTCTGTCATCAGCAGTGAAGGTCTTCCACCTTTTTCAAAAAAGTTCTCCACTGATGTGTTTATTACTCACTTAGGCTTCCTTTATCGCTACACAAAACATACATGGGACAGAGATGCGGCCTGGAAAAAAATGATCCATGGTCTGTTCCATCAATGTCATAAAAGCCAAAAGTGGACCCACACTTTAGATTTAAATGTGACTGGGGCATTTCTTAGCCTAACTCTGCATGCCATCATCCATTAGATAACTTACTCTTCAACTTTCATCCATGTTTCCTGTATTCATTTGAACAGTGCCACTCAGAGGACACATGAAGTAGTCACTCCAGCTCCACAAATTGGTGGGTAATAATATTTTTTGTATAAAATACTGATATTGTTGTCAATTATCATATCATGTGAGCAAGGACGATGAAATATTGGCAATTCTTTGTTCCACCCCTATACTATACTATACACAGGAATGACTCTAAATTGTTCTCCAAAGTCAGTCAGATATATACTTTGTGAATGATATATTGTTACACATCTCACACCTCTAATCCCTCTTCCTCCTCCTCCTCCTCCTCCTCCTCCTACTGATGCTTATTATTCACCTGAGGTAAGAACACAAAGTTCTGCATTCATATTCTCTTTCATGATAAACCGTCTCACTCCATACACAGCAGCACTGAACGAGGCTGTGATTCAAAACAGTAAAAAGCACTTGATGGGGTTTGTCTTCCGGTGAGGCAGTTTGGTTCCCTGTTTTTGAATATGTAAATGCTCATTAAGTGGCTCACCACTGGAGGAGAGACCTTTCGTAGGAAAAGGTAAACAGGGGACTGAAAAGGTACAGACACAACACATTAGACGGAAAGCTGTGAAATCTGAAATTATGTAACACGTTTCCTAATGAAATGATAGCAATAAGGTGTAATAGCATTCAGACAGATCCTGATGTCCTAATAGGAGAACAAGTGGGCTGTAATGGCACACCATTAACTTCTATAAATTAAATGTACTGTATCTTCTAGTTACCCCAAATGTAACTGACCAAAACACATTCATTTTTCATTCTTAAGTTTTGCTCTAGAGTTATGAGGCTAATGTTGCTAACAAGTAGGGTTGGTCAAAATAAGTAAATTATTGGAGTATTTATTTGTAGCATAAGCATTTGATGCTGTATTTATTAAAAAATAATTTCTGCAGACCACAAAATCTGTAGCTAAACTAAAACATTTCACCAGTAAATAAAGTTCAAAATAAATACATAAAATGATAGGTGGTGTTATACAAGCACCAATGTTATTTTTGCTTAAAGTGCAAAAACGCACAACTTTTCACGTGACCTTTGAAGCTCTGAAAAAAAATAAAACACTTAGCTAAATTTACAAAGAGCAATTTCAATGAAGTTTCTCAGATACAGTGGTTTTATAAAAGAATCACCCCCTTCGAAATACTGCCTTTTTTGGCTTTACAGGCTTAAATGAAAACACACAAACCAATAGCTTTTTCAGCTTTACTTACTCTTTGTTACTAAAGTTACTATTTTGGTAACTTTTTAACATTACCATTTAAGCTAATTCACTGTAACAGAACTGAATATATATATATGTCCATATTTGTACTAATATATTGTAACTGCACTACTGGTCAATTGTGTAATGTGCTGGCAAGGGCCCAGCACGGGTATTTATATTTGAATCCAGATGCAGAGGGGGCCAGTAAATAAATA